>OY987323.1:13708042-13940998 GCA_963920655.1 Geranium rotundifolium
GTGGTCAAGTCTTGTTAGGTGCGCAATCTTCTGCTTGAATTGCAGTGTCCCCTCTCCTCTGCCACCATTGTTTTTGCGATAATATTAGCTTTGAATATATGTCATCCAATCATGTCCGGCACCAACGCTCTAAACATGTTGAACTAGATTTACATTTTGTTAGAGAAAATGTTGCCTCAGGACAAGTTCGTGTGCTACATGTACCATCATCTTACCAATTTGCATATATATTCACCAAAGGTCTACCTACTACACTTTTCAAGGATTTTTGCTCCAGTCTCAACATCTGGCCAGCGGCCGCTTCACTGCGGGGGGCGTATTAGATAAATATATACATATTTGTATTTGTGTATATATATATATTCACCTTTATTATTATACATATCATGTACGTATTTGAGTTGTAAAAGAACTTGTTGATCATTATACATGTACTATATATTTGACCGTTAGTAATGAGAGGCAACAAGCAGTGGCGGGGGGGGGGGGGGGGGGGGGGGGGGGGGGGCCTGCCCCCCCTTGGTCCAGGAATTCGGAAAAAAAAATCATATAAATTTTTTCTGAAAATTGGATATGCCCCCCCTTAAATTTTGATCTGTATACAAAAACTGTACCACTTAACAATAAAAAGTTGTTTGGCTTAGTGGTAAAGGAGTGATATTTTATTTATGAGGTCATGTGTTCAAACCTTGGAATTGAAAATTTTTTTAATAGTTATGTTCTCTTTTAATGGTTTATGGGCCTAATATATTTTACTCAATAATTATTGACTAATTGTATTAATTAAATTGTTTTTTCATTAAACTTTTTGTTTGATCTATTATATTTACTAATTATAAGAAATTTTCAATTTTCTAAACAAATTTATGCAGATATTAAATACAATAGTGGATCGTTTGATAAACAAATCGAACTCGAGACCAAATTATTAGAGTTTGAAAGGCTCGCGAACCGACTCACTTTGTATTTATATATACATGAAAGTTAAATTCAAACTCAACTAAAAAATAAATAATCAAACTCGAATTAAATTTTGTTATATGCATTTTGTAATTATTTTATTAATAAAATTATTTATTTTTAATTAAATATTTTATTTATTTATTAATTAAATTTTTAGTGTAAAATTTTGTCCCCCCTTGAAAAATTTTCTGGATCCGCCACTGGCAACAAGACTTATACAATCAAACCCTTCATACTTAACGATCCTCTCCACGCGAGTCACTCGTGATTCCAATGAGGCAATGACATCTTTGGACGTGCCCCTCTTCTTCGTGTTAGCGACTTAAGTTCTCTCACCAACACAAATCTTGTCTGCCATCTCAGCTTTTCGAACTTATCGTGCCTAAAAAGCAAATTGCAAAGCATACCTCTGATACTAATTGTTGGGGAGAATCAGTTCTTGACAATGAGAAGCACGTACAAGGAAACCCATATACACATTAAATCTCACCTCTGACTAAATGACTAGTCTATCAAGTCTAGGGTCTAATGTCTATATAAATTATCTTTATTACTCATACTCTTCCGATATGGGATCTGGACTCACATGTGTAATTTTGAACAATCTCCCCCTCCATATTAAGCACCATCACATCGGGTTAATCATGCTCTTAAGGCCAAATCGCCTTGCACTCTAAATTGTTGACCCACCTGAAAATTTTGGCCTGCTCAATCATGGTTCTATATCCTACTGGCCCACTTTGCTCGATTCATCATGAGATTCATTGGCTCGCTTCCTCGATGAAATATATGCAAACCATACTCTGATACCACTTGCCACGGGACCACTTTTGTGCAAGCGGATCTACATGGCTCCTAATAAAAATATGTTAAGAATAGACTAGAATCAACCTAACTCGCGGAGAAGCGTGTTAACACAAGAAAGATACACCAAAAAAAATAAGAATACAATAGAGAGGTTGTTCAAGAGAGTTTTACGACAAATGTAGTGTGGGCTACAAATGCCTTTTAGATCTCCTTATATACAAAGTCTTCGTCCAATGAAGGGGCAAGATCAATCTAATTTAACGGCTACAAAAAACATTTAGAAATATGTCAAAGGATATCCAATCGTATATTCTTGTCTATGAAATACATTTAGGATAACATATTTTTGGAATATTCCAAAGATACCTACTTGTACATTGAACCTACACGCTCTAGTCCAATCGTATATTCTTGTATACATGACACTTGCATGACAACTGTGTGGCGATTTCTTGAGAATGTTATCCTCCCATTGACAAATCGTTCTCTGATGCCACTTGTCACGTCCTGAGCACTTCGACTTGGCGAAGGGTGGGGTGTGCGGCTTTTGGGGTGTGGATAGTGGATTTATGTTGTCAGTCAATGACGTGAGTACACCAACCAAAGCATTACGACCTAACACAAGCACGTCATCTACAAGTAGTAAATCGACTAAAATCCGGGTCGATTACACAGGGACCAAATGAAGGTATAAATCAGATAAATTTCAATTACCGCTGTAAAGTAAGTGCACAATGAGTTCAAATGTGGGAATGTCAAGATAATATAATGAAAAACATAAGAGTACCCAATGCAAGAAAAAGTGAGATTAATTCAAAAAGAAACAATAATGGGTGTTAGGCCATTCAAGACACCAGATAATAACCATCAAACAATCAATCATGAAGCAATGATTTAATATCCTATGCCCGCAAATTCACCAATTCTACTTCTCGGTATTAGGGTCGGCCTAGAGTCGATGTGCCTACAAATTCTCTCGGTTAGAGATCACACCAGCTTTGTAGGAAGAAAAACTATAACAGTATGAGGTTGAACCCTCTGAATTTTTAATCATCGGTCACTCACTGGCCCTCTTGAATACGAAACCAACGCAAATCAATCAAACATTATTCGTCAACAAGGCACAATTGCATAAACTATGTAAGTTCATTTAAAATATGCTTGGCAAAATATCATAATCAAGCTAAAGTTCAATATCGCAACAGTTTAAGCTAGCATCATGGAGCGAGCATCCATGAGTATCGGGTATAAGTTAGAAATAAGATTAATAATGTAAAAAGATGAAACCCAAAATAAGATTATCGATTTAGCACACCAAAATTGCTTCCAACATATGCTAATGCTTTCTTCAAGCTTGATCGTCGTAGTTCTCTGTCTTTTTCTCACTTCTATGCCGCTTTTCTCCTAAGGATTGGTGCCCTAAAATTGTCAAAAACGTTTTAAAATTCGTCCAGCCGCAACATGTCACGACTTGCGTCTCACGAGATAACATGATCGTGATATGAACATGCCTGTAAAAACTGCTTCTTGTCTGCTCTATTATAGGCTAATATGTGGTGGATGTCACGACTTTGATATGCTTTCTAATTCTGTCCATAGGCAGTGACGCTAGCATTGTCACGACCTTTTATTGAGTGAGTGTCACAGCTGTGGCATCCGAGATCGTGACATGGTTCTCAAATATGTCTGTTGTCACATATCTTCCTGAACCTATACACTTACACTAAAAATATATGTGAACACATATGGGGCTCAAAGATCGACAAAATACTACTCTCAAAGGCGGAGCAAGCCTAAAATGTGAGAAAATTATAATGCAGTCGTATCGCTGATGTAGCCATATCACATGCATGCTAAACTATTTCGATATTCGCGAGTCGAATTCTAAAGAAGACATAGGGTGGCACAATGCTTTTTTTATTTTTGATATTAACTTGCAAGTACAACGAGAAGTTGATGAATAAGTGATATAATGGTGATTCCTATATATATACTATATGGGCTTACCTCATCATAGTTAAAAAAGGTTTGAGTACCTACTAGATGTGTGTCCTAATCCTTGTTGGAAAGGGACTTGTGAAGGGTTTTCATGAGTTCCATAATAATTAATTACACGCGGAAGCGAAAAAGTAACCATGTATTCCCGAATACAAAACTAAAAGGATCATTATATGAATAAAAAATCAGCATACATATGAACTTGAAAATTTTGAAAATTTACCTATTTCCTTAAATCAAATCATCAAGTATAAAATTATATACTCTCTAGTTGTATCCTCCCTCAAGGTTTTCTCCAACCCTTTTGCTAATTAGCCATGGAAAAAGAAGCAAAAATGAAGAGGAGAAGAGGATCAAGAGAGAGGGACGGCTAGAGGAGCTGATGAATTTTGCAAAACTAAAAAAAATATGGGATTTTTTTCTTCAAAATAAAATCTCCCATAATTACCCATAATTACCCACAATTATGTTTTGAATTTCAAATTATAATTATTTCAAAATATAATTACATGGGCTTAAAGTCCATTTAGCCAACTTTTAAATAAACCCACTTGGATTGGGTTCTAATTAAATGGTTTGGCTAAACCGGCTATTTTCTCTTGTACCGATTTTCTCAACCATCTGGTTTAAATTCTAGGCCGGAAATCACCAATTACTACTGACTGTGTGTTCCAATCCTAGTTGGATTTTTACTCCTATTGCGTAAGATAATTGGGGCCAGAATTTATAATTCACGCGGGATTTGTAGTTTTGGGCGGAAAGTGGATGCACACTCAAGCGTCTGTGGACGATGAATGCCCTATGATTTTTTAGGCTGATTGATTACGTGTACTCGGAAACAAGTCAGACTCATAAGTCATAGTTGGCCTTGTGGTTTTGACTCCTACACACAATCATAGTTGGATTTGTGCAAGGCGTAAAACTAAGATTTGTCATCACTACTCGAAAAAATATTATTCCTGACAGTAATATAAGTCCATGATACCTCATTATGTGTTGGGTATAACATACTATATCCGACAATACACAAAGGTCGTGCTATGAAAAATATGTTTTTCTTGTAGTGCACCCATACACGTGTCGATGGATGGCACGTGCATTGGTCTTTGTCTTGGATAAAACATATGTGATGCAAGGTAGAACATATTGGGCCTTCGGTTGCGTGGTGGGCCAGCTCCCTTTGCCTTATTTGGGGTTCAGTTTGGGGCGGATCCTTGGAGGGTTGAGACTTGAGAGCCGGTGGTGGCTAAGTTTAGAGCCAAACTAGCCATGTGGCAGGCGAGATTGCTCTCTTTTGGAGGGCGCATTAGACTGATTAAGGCAGCTCTTTCGAGCTCACCTATCTTTTCAGGGCTCTGAAGACCACGGTGCCAGCTATGGAGAGCATTATGATGAAATTCCTCTGGCAGGGCAAGAGAGGCCAGAGGGGTTTCGCGAAGGTGCGTTGGGCGGTGGTATGCATGCCCAAAAAGATGGGGGGGGGGGGGGGGGGGCATCAGACGCTTGGGATCTTTCTAATCTCCCTTTTTCGGTCATTCTGGGTAGAGTGCGTTGCTGAACATTCTGGGGTTGGCATCGAGACCATAAGAGTAGCTTACAGAGTTACTGACAGTTCTAGACACCAGCCGGCCAGTAGAGGGTAGAGAAGACTCCATTTTTTAGGTTCATGACATGAGATGTTATTGGTAAGGAGGGGGTTTACCATGCTGATAGAGGACCCCACGGTGGAGCCGATGGACTGGGCGGCTAGACTTGAGAGCATGTCAGTTCCTTCAAATTTTAAGAGTTTCGGATGACTTGTTCTTCAGGGCAGCTTACCAACGAGAGAGTTTCTGACTTTCAGGGGGCACTCCCGATTGGTCACCGGTTCTGCCTCATGTGCAGTGGGAGGTTGGAGACTAGCGACCACCTTCTACTGACGTGCAGGTGAGCACGAAATTCTAGCGAGAGATATTCATATGATGGGGCGTGCCTTACACCAGATCATATATGTTACATGAGCTCTTTATGGGTTGGACAGCCATAGTCACGGAGAGAGGGCCGCGGAGAGCTTTGAGCATGCTGATCACTTTGGGCTTCTGGTACATCTAGGTTACCAGAAATGGCAGGATCTTGGCGGAGTAGGTGAAGACCACAGGTGACATTCTCATATTGTTGCAGATGCGTTCCTACACGCTCATGCAGACAGACGAGGGACGCGGGATCTAGG
Source organism: Geranium rotundifolium (assembly GCA_963920655.1). NCBI lineage: Eukaryota > Viridiplantae > Streptophyta > Magnoliopsida > Geraniales > Geraniaceae > Geranium > Geranium rotundifolium. The sequence goes on from OY987323.1 coordinate 13,714,020, forward strand.
ATTGGACGGGAGAGTGCATGCTTTCTAACTGATGCGTAAACCCGAAGGCGGTTTTGAGGTCAATTATTTCTTAAACCATTGCCTCTTCTTGTATTTTTTTATGGGTCTTATTGCCCACACACTTGTACGTTGTTTTTCTCCCTATTTATACATGCTTTGTTGCTGATTAAAAAAAGATTGGAAATAAAGAAAATAATTAAAGCTAATAGAAGTGGAGAGTATGATTCAAATAATTTTTACTCGCTTCGACGAGAAGAATGAGACAATTGCGCTTCCACAAAGTAGATTAATTCAACGGAAGAACCAAACTCTAAAGAACATAATAAACATGCTTTTGAGTTCTAAACTTTCTAATGAGGTAGGGGAAAATAGTCCCATTGGTATGTCAATTCTTAACTAAAGGTTCACGTATTTGCAATGGATATGTTCCTGACTTGATTTTACTAATTGTATGGGAATATTTAGCGAAGGTTGGTCTTCCTCGCCTCAAAAGAACAAAAACTAGACCTAAAATTTATTTGTGTATTCATGATATGCACGAATAATTGCAAAAATCAAATGATCACTAATTAAGGCACTTGCTCAATATCTTATCGGGGTGAACAGATTCCTTTCTTGTCTTCCATATGAAGGACGTTTTGTAGTATTTATCTAAACCTGCAATTACTCAGCCATACATGATGAAATACCAAGCTCAGTCTTCAAAATGCTGTTATATATTTCTTTGCAAGAATATTACGATGATAAGTGCTATAGAAAATCATACTGGCACTCCCATGCCCATGCATTACATAGAATTTGAAACTAAAAAAGATTTGGATCCTTCCTCAATGCAAATTATAATTGACACCACAATAACAACGAACTCCTCCGATGACTAAAGTGTGCCTAATACGTGCAATTCTTGGGCAGGTTACGGATAACATTACTCTTCATTCCCATTTTGGAGTGCATGACATCCACACCTGATCTATTTATCTGCTTCATAACCTTCATCTTCACAATCTGCTCTCTTGACTGCACAGTTGCTAGTCCCATGCTTCGGTACCTATCATTTAAACACTTACCCATTTGTCTCTTTTCCCCACAAAAATAATGCTTTCCTTGCAATAGTAACAAATAACCTGAGCAAAGATATTGCAGGACAAACCTTGAAGCCAATACAGCAGTGATGGCTAGGTTATTAGCTGATGGGCGCGGTTTTTGGCGGTAATAACGCAAGTATTCCCGGGAACCAAGTGTTCTGGTTGATGTTTTGTCCTTAGAGGTTCTGGTTATGGTAAGCTCTGATCCGTCACTCCCGAATTCCACACTGTTGCCCGTATCACCTGCAACGACCAGCTGTTTCCCATCCTCATTCACATAGCTGTAATGATGAAGAAAGCACATTGTAGATTAGGTGTAACATAATTAAACTCAGTGGGAATACAAATTGTAGTAATTAATGAAGTTAGGAAAAACGGTGAAAAAGGTGGGATGTCATTGATTAAGTAAAGAACCTGCTGCTGTAATCATAGAATTCTTCCAAGTCTGCTTCCTCCTCTTCGTCGTCATCACCATAATGTAACCTACAGTGCCTTTTTGCTTCCATGTGCTTCCTAACTGCTTCTAAGCTATTGAAAGGATGACACCTATCAGTGCAATACAAACACAGGTAATCCCTCTTCACCTGGAAACAGCAAAGTGAGAAGATGGATATGATATGATCTCCGTTAAAAATAAATAATGCATATAATCCAAATAAAAAAACAAACCATAATATGCATTACCTTAAGGCCAAGATAAGTAAGAAGTCCTGTTGGATCCTTCAAATACTCAACATCAGGAATATAAAACCCGTGATGCTTGTGCATGTGCACCATGCATCTATCTATTGTTTTATGCTGTTTATCACACATAAAGCAACAAGATGGATCCAATTCGAACTCATCACCATCACCATCATCCATATCTTCATCGGAGGCGACCTCGTCTATATTCATCTCAGACTTAGACTTTGAGGCATCACCAACCAAGTCTTCCTCCTGATCAACTTCCTCCCACTCACTTTCTTCACTCTCTTCATCTGACTCTCTTTCTCGGGGATGCTTATTCTGTTGAATGCGTCGGGGCGGAAGTGGCCGAACTATGGCTGTCTCCTCTTCTTGGGGACTGAGTCCTTGAGAAGTCCTCATGATATGGGACCGTGAATTAAGGTGCTGAGCATGAGCCTTGGAACTTCTATACCCTTTGCCACACAAACCACAACTATAGAGCATAGGGGTCTCATTGGCCTTATTTTTTTCCTGATCAAATGCAGATTGTCTGACCAAAAATAGTGCTTCTGTGACACCAGGAACCCCAGCTACCTGATTCAAATTAAATAATATAACATAGTTCGCATTATCAACTAAGTAATGCCACAAACAATAGAAGCACGTATCTAATTTACTATAGAATATAATAGCAACTAAAACCTCAATTGAATCAATATCCTACATACGATGCATTAAAAAGGGGTGAACTCTTAAGCAAAATTATAAGCAGTAAAATATTACCAAGAACTACTGGCTAGAAAAATTGCTGCATCAAATCATATATTTATCATCTTCTATGCAACATCGACTAATTCGAAATTTAAGGGAATTAACTTCATCTGATAGCTTAGCTTGCAAAGGCTGGCAAAGTTATTTTGCTGGTAGTTGAGGGGGACAAATGGTTTCCAGTTATCACATCTACCTGATTAGTTTCCATTATCAAATCAAGTTATTTCACAAACGAAAACAAACAAAGGTATCTCCCATAGCTTTGGGTCACCTTTTTCTCGATCACAATAAACTTAGCAATTTCTAATCACCCAAATGCAAATAATACATTACCAATACTGCTTCCTCCAAGCTGCTCATGCAACATGACACCTGACTATCATCTTATTCATAAGAAATTAAATAAAACTCAGAAACATGAAGTCAAATTCATATTGAAAACCATGTTGACAGGATCCAATTTTCAATTAAATCGTCAATTGACAAAGCAAAGAAGGAAACACTCAGCTCAAGCAAATCGAATAGTATTTCCAATAATATTCTCTCTCCAGGTTTGGGTCATTTCTCCACAACAAAGACGGTGAGAAAATCATCAAACAGATGATCAAAACACAAAAAACAAAGAGAAATGAAATCTATGAAAAAAAGCATCGGAGAAGGAAACCTTGCGCTTGAGATTGTAGCGGTGCCATTCGGACTTGAAATGGAGCCTCTGCTCCGTGTCATCTGCGAATTCTGTGTTGCAGGAGTTGCAGCTGAGGCCTGGCATCTCTGAGGAAGGAGTCGATGAGTCGGCGTGAAGAGGAAGGTCTGGTCGAACAAGATGTGGTTGTCCACCACAAGCCTTGCTCTTACTTTTAAAATACCCCATTTCGTCTACAGGCCCAATACACCATTTAATTCTAGTTGGTACAATCAAATCAAGCTTATAATTGAAAACAAAAATGGAAAATTACATTATAATCGTGGATTAATTGGTGATCAATTAGAAAATTAATTGAATTAAAAATTAATAAGTCGGGGATTTTACAAGAGTACTTACACCTATTTATTTAACTAAACTTTATTTTTGTTGGGTTTTAATACGTTCAAAAGACTCACATTTATTTTTTCTCAATTGGTTGGAGTTCCACGTAGAAAGCATTGGAATTACGTGTAGGGTTTAAATTGTTTTTTCTCACTTCTCTTATTTGTGTTGGCTTATTAGGGCTAACCTGATGCTTAGGCTAAACCCGTGCGCTGCCGCCGCCGTCCATTTGGGCCGGACTCGCTTTTGGTAGAGTATCTGCGGTGCGAGCAAGATTGGGTTTTGCAAATATTTTATTTTTTGTTAGTGGCCCCCATACCACGTCGCATTTCCCCATCCAGTTCTGCTTTGCTCTCATCTTATTTGCTGATATCGACAATCAGGTTCCAACAATTTTATATGCACTTCTTAACTAAAACATGATTTTAAATGCATCTTATGTATTCATTTATTACACTTACCCTAACATTGATAAATTCGAAGCAAAGGACGAATTATAAAGATGACTAAGTATACTAGATTATTATCATATTGACTTTCATGAAATAACAATAGATGAAGTTTATGTTCAGATGGTTGGTAGATTTTAACACTAACTCTTCTGTTTTCTAAAAAATTTGATTGGTTTATCTAGCAGGTTATGCGGACACTTTCTTGTGCACAGGTCGTTTGTAATTTGAATTGTTCACTTTATTGATAAAGTAAAAAATCTATTTTTGAATATTGATAAATAATATTTGGGTAAAGGACACAAAATCACACTCAAAAATCACCAAAAAACACTTAACTACCTCATGTTTCAAACTGGACAGTGAGCTACACCCAGAGTTCGGAAATTGACACTTAGCACTGCCCGTTAGAATTTTGGATGGAAACTGTTATAATTTAAAGTGAAAAGACGAAAATGCCCTTGGTCATACTTCAAATTTTCAAAACCATACCATTGTGAAGATTTTGGTTGTTTCTCCGACCACCGTGGCTCAAGCTTCGCCGGCCTCGTCTACGACCTCCGACCGACTTTGCCGGTCGTCCTCGACTCCTCGCCACTGACCGGAGACTCACCAGAGCCCGTCGTCGGAGACCATGGCTTAAATTTTCAGTCTCTATGTTTGTAAACATAGACTCTGTTTTTCCATTTCAAGCAAAACCATCCAAATTCTCGCAAACAAACCATAATAGTATAACACAAGTGTCCACTGGTTCCAAAAATCCGTCCCTCATCGACATCGAGGTCCCGACTGAATCTGAAGGCGGAGGAGACGGAAGAGTCGTGATCGGAGGCGGTGGCGGAGACGGAAGCGGCGACGATTACGTCAAACCGGGCGAGGGTGGACCGTAGCCGGACGAGAAGGGGAAGAAGGTCCCGATGTCGATGTCTCAGAAGTTGACTCTCGGTTTCGCTGCTCTCGTTGCAAGTAGATGTTTGATTTTTCATGAAAATTTACTGGTTATTACTTATTTGTGGTTTGTTGTTTGAATCTGGTGGAAATTGACATGTTGTTTGAGTTGTTTACAATCACACAGATGAAATGTTGTGGTTCCTGTGAAGTCCTCAACAAAGCTCCATATAAGGTGATGCCACCATCATTAGTTGTCTGTACCATTCGAGATTTTAATATCTTTTTGTTGCCTAAATATTTTGTGAGTGCCAATTATTAAGGAAAGCAAGCTTCTTTAAAATAAATAAATAAATAAATAAAGTCACAAACATGTATCGTAAAGTCAGCCTTAGAAAGTAAAGGCTTTGATCTTGTGAAAAAAGGAAAGAACATATTTCTTGGCAATAATTAAATATTGTGCAATAATTAAATATCTCTTGTGTTATATTATTATGATTTGTTTGTGAGAATTTGAATGGTTTTGGTTGAAATGGAAAAACAGAGTCTCTGTTTATAAACACAGAGACTGAAAATTTGAGCCATAGTCTCCGACGACGAGCTCTGGCGAGTCTCTGGTCAGTGGCGAGCAGCCGAGAACGACCGGCAAAGTCGGTCGGAGTTCGGAGACGAGGCCCGCGAAACTTGAGCCACGGTGGTCGGAGAAACAACCACAATCCTCACAATGACATGATTTTGAAATTTTGAAGTTTGGACAAGGGCATTTTCGTCTTTTCACTTTAAATTTTAACAGTTTCCATCCAAAGTTCTAACGGTCAGTGCTAAGTGTCAATTTCTGATATCTGGGTGTAGCTCACTGTCCAGTTAGAAACATGGGGCAGTTAAGTGTCTTTTGGTAATTTTTGGGTGTGATTTTGTGTCTTTTACCCTAAATATTTTGATCTGATATTTTTAGTATAATTATCAAAAATGGTTAGGGAGTTAAGATTAAATTTGCTTGTCAATTTGGGGAAGATACATGAGAAGGAAAGCGGAATGCTCATTGTTGTGCACCTATGTTTGAGTCTCTTATGGTGAAAGCTTTGTTATGGTTGGGTACGTACAAATAAGTTTTCGTATCACCATCGGAGGATATAGTGGATTAATTCTTGAAGTGGCGTATTGTGTACTCTATGCCATGTATATGTATTCACTTCAGAAGTAGCATAGGCAGTAATAAGCATGTTTGCATGCATAGGCACTTATAAAGGTGCATGCTAAGATCCAATGACAGGTCCACCTCCTCCTCCGCCGCACCGCCATGATTCCCGACTAGGTTCCACCTGCGTCGTCTCCCACAGAGCTTTCCAGTAACCAAACAGGTCCTCCCTGAAAACTCACAAAGACGAGCTCCTGCGACTGGCACTCGCCAACGAAGCAAACCCTCCCCACCAACCTACTTAGCCTCCACATAAGTCACACCACCAGTGCCAAGTTCTTCCGCCCTCGAAGTCAGATCTAGGAGGGAGAAACCTCATAGGCCACTCTATTCGTCCTCTTCGTTTGGACAACTCTAGAAACCCACTCGGGCAACGACGCCGGAGCCTTCAAACCCTGAGGCAACATCTCCTGACCTCGTCGCTGCTACTTCCACCTTTAAGCTTACTATCGATCTCGACGGTGTAGGAAACTGAGGGGCAGAACCAGGTCAAGTCACCGATATCAACCCAGGCCGCCATTCTGTTTGTCTCTCCTCCCGGAGAAGGAGCTGCGATAGAACAGCTCTCTCTTTCTCTCCTCAGATTCGCCCACCGTTTGTGGTTTTATTCAACCTTCCACCGTCAAAACGGCTGGCCGCTCCTCCAGCGACGAATCAAGGAGGGACGAGGGTTCCGTGAATTAGAGAAAAAAAACGTTTTGATATTCTTTATGTTTTTCAATTTGAGAGACTCATTCCTACTGTACACACGTACATGTTTCTCATGTAAAGATCTCTAATCTTAAAATTTCTTCCTAATTTCTCCAGTTATATCTTTTCACAACATTAAAAACCATAATGGAATAGTTAAATTTGACATCATAAGAGTAAAATATATTCCAATCAAATTTCAATGTAAATGAACGAGGGTAAGGGTTTGGATTCTTTAGAGGGGGAGCACACATTTCCTCTCTGGTGTGTGACATGACTCAATCCTCCACTCGATTAACCTTACTCGTGTAAACGGCAAGTAAGAATTACAGGTTGCAGTAAAAAGGGAAGTAAATTTACGACCCAAGATATCGATCCTACAGGGAGATGCGGTCTATTAAAATGTGTACTCTAGGTTTACTAAGTTGATCATTCGAGCAACGACAAAAACAATTTGAAAGGGGTTTTGAACTTTAAGTTAATTTCAATCAACTAAAGATTCAAACTATCAATCGAAACACTCTAGAGAAATTGTCAAGTCCTCAAATGATTGGGAAATAGATATTCGGAAATTATCAATGAGCTAAATATGGATCACTTAATATCTTAGGTAGATGTTAAGTACAAGATTTAATGCATTGAACAAAGAACGAAATGGATTCCCTTCTCGATTGAAGGCAGCACCAACCAATTGCACATTCCCTTCTCGATTGATAGCTGCAACACAATTAAATTCATTAAATCATCCACACTATCTTAATTAGTTAGTAAAATTGAGTTTAGGATTAAAGTGTTGCAAAACAACGAATTGGATTCCCTTCTCGATTGAAGGCGTCACCAATCATTCTACTTACGCATTTTCCATCCCTATTGATGGCGGCAACATAATTAGAAACGTTAATCCCCCACTCTACTCAATTAGCTTATACAATTTACATCTACCCGTCTCAAATCTAGTGTTTAGCCTTCAAGTCTGATATCATACTCAGCAAAACATATACAAAATCCATCATTATATTCATCACAATTCAATCTAGAGAGCAATCTCACCACTATTTATGCACAACCAAATTATCTAAATCCAAATTATACTAGATCCATAATAAAGAACTCCAATCTCAACTTCATTTGACAATCCCACCAATATCTAAGCAAAAACTATCAATCAAACCTCATACTCATGCTCATAATAACTCCAAAACTCTAGCTCTTATCAAATTCACAATATTAATCAACTCCACAACCAAAATCGACAATCAAGTTTCAATACACAATACCCAATCTCTAATATATGAATCTAACCTAAAACTAGGTATAAATCACAATATCCACTCCAAATGGTTGGATTCAATCTCTTCACCTAGATCCAACTTCTAACTCTTCCTTGCTCTAAATATTCAAATCTTCAATCCACACCTTGCTTAGTTGTCCAAATCTCTTCAAAAGGGGGTAGGAGCTCTCCAAGAGCTCAAGCACACCTTAAAATCGCAACCAATGGTTTATCTATACCCAAAAACCAAAGTGGGGGCAACTTGGACATTTCCAATTGTAAAATCACATATCTGGGCACTATGATAAAGTCATAACTCTGAGTCGTGACTTTGTTCTTGTCGTGACTTTCCTTAGTGAAATTCTGTAGTCCTTCAGACTGATTTTCTAACGACAAGCCACTTTCTGACGCCGTTTTCGTCCTTTTTTAGACCTCTGATGGGAAAACTTTCTTCATAAGAATTGAAGTTATATTCGTTCTCTTGAATTTAGGTTAAGAAAATTCTTGACTTGGAGTTCGAATGATACAGATATGATGCTCACAATTTGGCTCGTTGGAGCTGGAATTAAATGTTGGACGGGTTGTTAGTCAGCATGTTTGACCCTCTAATATCTCGCAAGCTAGAGCTCCGATGACAGAGCTTCCTTTTTCAAGTTGCAGAGCTTTCAATGATCTTAATCGTGATATAAAATATGCTTCAAGTATCTATAAGACTTTATCGCTATGCAAGCTGGGTCGTCAGTGTTGCCCAAAACTCTCCAAATTTCTCTAAGTATGACCAACGACAATAATAGTCACAACGGGGTGTCGTGACTCGGTTGTCGGCTTCTCCACTCCAAATCCATGCTGTCTAATCGTTTTGAACTCATGACTCCACCAGTCACGACAGGGTGTCGTGACTTTATCCTCTTTCTCCTTTTAGCTCAAAGTCATCTTGGCTTGATCTCGGTTCTGCTACTGAGCTCCTTTACCGCTCCAAAATGCCTCGAAATGACTTGTTTTCTGCATATTCACCCATGCACATTTTAAGCTCAAATGGGTATAAATGATTCTAAAACTACCTAAGAATAGGACAAAATCGAGTTAATTGTGGGGAGATTTGGATCGGGTGGAGATGCAAAATCCACCTGCATCAGTGTGCAATCCCATGACCGATTTTACGACCACTTTGACTTGATTTTTTTGGCATTTTTGCCTTTGTATTTTTCTACCAGTATCTATAATATCTCTTCTCGGTGATAAAAAAATTCACCTAAGCTTACTTGTCCAAGTAGTCAAACATTTGAACTTGTAATCATGATACAAGATTTAACTCCTTTTAAGGTTTCAAATCGCGACTAAATATGAAAAGGAAAAATGATAGTTTACTATATCTAACTATAATTGTTTCACATTTTGCTACCCTAACTATTTTTTTATCTTTTTAGTACCCCCTAACTAGTGGTCTCAGCCTTAGCGATGCGGTTCAGGGGCGACTTGGTGTTGTGAGAGTGGCAACTAGAGAACCATGCTTCTGTATCAACGGTCGACGCACCGGTCAGTGTTCGGTGGCATCCCCATCATATGGGCTAGTCAAACTCAACATTGATGGAGCTTGGAATGCTAGCTCGGCGTCGGGCAGCGGTAGCTTGACCCTTCATGACGACTTGGGGCGATGCCTGGGTGAACGGGGGAGGTTCCATTCGGGCACTTCGTCGCCTTTATTGGCGGAAGCTAAGGCGATGTATGATGGGCCATCTTTCATCACTATGTTGGGTTGGACAAGTTCATTGTTGAGACAGATTGTCTGACTGTTGTCAAGTGGTTGCAATCAGCCTCCGCCTTGTCTTCTCCAGCTGGCTTAATTGTTCGGGATTTTTTGGATATTTTCCGATCTTATGCAAATTTATCTTTTTGTTTTTTTTATTAGATCATGTAACTTGGTTGCGTATGAGGTGGCCACTTTTGCTTGTTTGGGTTCTGATTGTGAGTTTGGGAGCGAGAACTTATCGCTTTCCCTCTCTCATGTACCGTATAACAATTTTGGTTAATAAGATGGGTGATGTGGTCGGATATTATGTATCCAACCTAGTAAAATCTTCTCATTTTGTCCCAAATTATTTGTTTTATGTGAATAAAATGCTACTTTACCTCACAAATGGCCCGAGAAGTGTTTTTAGTGAAAACAGGTCGAAAAGGAGCAAAAATGAGCTAAAAATGCAAAGGCGGAAAAAATGGAGCAAGGTTGTTGGGTAAACCTGTCGGATCTCAACCGACAGGCTCAGGCTAACCCGGCAACCCGTGGACAAAGGGGAGCAAGGAGTGAAAAGTTGCCCAGGAGCTCACCCAAGCAACTTCCAAGCAACCTGCCAGGTTGACCTGCCGGGTTCAACCAGTCAACCCGTGGCAGGCAGGGGAAGCCTGCCGGGTTAACCTGTCGGGTCCCACCCGGCAGCCTCACCCGACATGCTTGTCAAAACAGCTCCTAAAATCATGGATTTTTTTATTTTTGAATAGATTTCTCCCCATCTATATGTACCCACCTCTCCCACCTACAAAAATATCCCTCAAAAATCATATTTAGAGTTAGGTTGGAGGTAGAGAGGTGTGGGTGATCAAGTGGAGACGGTGTGGAGACGACTTGGAGGCGATTTCGAGGAGCGTTCGAGGAACGATTGTGAGGTTGGTAGTAGTGTTATCTAGGGTTCTTATTTTCAAATTGTGTTGGGTTTAGTTTAGGGATTCGTATGTTTGAGATTGTAATTGAGAATTGGGAATTAATTGACGTATTTTTTGTGATATTTGTGTTGGATTGTATGATTGAAATGATGATGAATGTTATGGGTTTGTTGATTTGTGCTTTTAACATCATGAGTAGCTAAATATTTAGGTTAGGGAAATGGGTGAACGGGGATATTAATTTGATTAATCAAAGAATTAGAGGTTAAATTAATGGGTTTGTCAAATGAATTAAGACCTTAAATGTGAACTTAATGCTGGCTCTCCCGAGTAGGCCTGAGTTTAGATCAAATCTTCAAAGAATTAGAGGTGCCTTAACTATCCAAAAATCCAATTTTACCTTTTTTGTTGACTTTTTTCAAAATTCTGTTAAATTTTTTGTGAAATGACGAAAATACCCTTATATCTGAAAAATGAAAATAGATAAATAAAAATGATTTTGAACTTTTTTTTCTATTTTCTCGTTGTACAAAATAAAGAATAAAAATAATATTTTAGTATTAATTTTTTATTTAAAAACAATTATTTATAAAAATTAATAAAAATAAAAAAACGATGTTTAAAAGTAATTTTTTATTTTAAACTTTTTTTTGTAAAAAAAACTTTAAAAAAATTATTTTTACTATCAACAAAATTTTATTCTTAATTTTGTATAACGAGAAAATTAGAAAAAAAAAAGTTCAAAATCATTTTTATTTATTTATTCTAATTTTTCAGATAGAAGGGTATTTTCGTCATTTCACAAAAACTTCACCAAATTTTGAAAAAAGTCAACAAAAAAAGATAAAGTGGGATTTTTGGATAGTGAAGGCACCTCACAGATTGATTTTGTAGTTAAGGGGTGGCATGTGAGACACGCTTATAGTTAAAAGGGGTCATGTGGAATTTACCCAAAAAAATATGAGTTCTGGAAAAACGTTAGCACTTCGTTATAAATAATGGCAAAATTGGGTCACGTATGTGCACACGATTATATTAGTAAAGGAAATACCTAAATATCCTTGACTAAAAACGCAAAAATCAAGTAAAATTGTGAGTTTCTTCTCCAACGAGCTCACATCAAAAATCGCCATCAAATCCCTCGGCAGGCGAGGGTAACCCATGTTCTTCCTCCCTTTACCCGTCGTCTATCATTTCAGACAAATCTGTGTTTTAGACATCTGTAATTTCATATGAGTGGTCCTCCTGCTTCCACGCGGACGCATGTGCTCCACAATCAAGTCACCGATTCAAATCTCTATTCTATATCTCACAAAGCTGACTCATTCATCTTCTCTTCATCGTCATTAGAAAATCGTCCCTTATTGCTTCTCTTCATCTTCATCGTCGTCACAAAATTGTCCCTCACTGCTTCTCTTCTTTTCATCTTTGTCATCCGCAGCACTGCTCGAAGCATTACCTAATCTCTCTCTCTCTCTCTCTCTCTCTCTCTCTCTCTCTCTCTCTCTCTCTCTCCCCAACCAAAACCCTACTTCTCTACGGCTTCTCCATGACTCAATCTCGATCGCATATTTTCTGCATTTGTTATTGACGAGATCGAGGTCGGAGAGAGAGTGAGGTTGGGAGGAATGGAGGTTGGAGAGGGACATCAGAGATGGACGCAACTCTAAGGTTGAAGATAGGATGCTTCTTTCTTATTGACTTCTTGGACTCTAAATCTTTGGCTGAAATTTTTGTTTATTTGAGGTCCAAATTAATGTGAGAAATGGTTTCAGTTTACTCGAAAAATTGATAAAATTTTCCAGTTAAGTGAACTCCAGTTTCTCATTGTTGGGCCAATTTTGGTTCCTAATTTCGATAACCGAATTTGTTAAACGGGTTTGATCACCCATACTTTGAGCTGTCCATATACGGTTAACCAGGACCGATTAGGTGAACAAGAAACCGAACCAGTGAAGTTCTGTTTTCAATTTTTAAAACCAAAACCGACCGGGAATTTGATAAGATCGGACATCCGGTTAACCGAGAATTTCGGTCGGTTAATCTGAAACCAAACTTTATTGATAAATTGGCCTAAACAACATACACAAGCTGGGTGTAAAAACAAAAATGAAATACAAACAGTAATTTTTTTCAAATTTCTTTTTATTAATGGATGTAAAACTATTAAGGATGGATCAAATATTGCCAAAAACACTTATATATACTCATCTCTCCCACCTACGAAAATATCACCCCCAAATCATATTTAGAGGTAAAGAGGTGTGAAGACGACTTGGAGGCGGTGTGAAGACGACTTGGAGGCGATGTGGAGATGACTTTGATGCAGTTTCGAGGAGCGTTCGAGGAACGATTATGAGGTCGGTAGTAGTGTTATCTAGGGTTCTCATTTTCATATTGTGTTGGGTTTAGTTTAGGGATTCGTATTGTGCATGCTCATGTTTGGTTTTTATTCTCACCACCACCTTTCCAAAACCGACTAGACCTACATAGTGGTCCTAAGCTTCTAGTGTTCAGTCCTTATAGACAAACACTCTCCCAGTGGGCTCGATAACTCTAGGACGTAATACTCCCGATATTACTCGAAACGAGTGGTGCACTTGTCGGGTGCGTCAAGTTTTTTGTGCCATTTTCGGGGAGAGTATATTGTCTAAGTATCCAGAGGAGTACGAATCATTCCGGTGCTTTGGTCAATTTTACTGTTTTTGAAAAAAAAAATAAAAAGGAAAAAAAATTTGCTACTTTTATTTTTGAAAAAAAATCAAAAAATATTTCTTGTGTGCTTGAAATATAATTTTTATTAAAATATACAAAAAGATTTGTATTCGATATTTTGGGGGACGTTATAAGATTGTTCTAAGGAGTTTAATATTATTTATACCCCCATGCTACTTACCTTGGTTGACAAGATTGTGTTAAGGTGTTACAGGACATATACTGATACTATAAAAGCTATGAGAGAAAGACAACAAGGACAAGTTATTGAGGAACCGAGCTACCATATCAAGACCTCCACAATCGACATGATTGAGGGCGATCCGTTTTTCGACGATAAATATGAAGACCCATACCTGCAGATTGAGATATTTTTGGGAATTGGAGAGTTAACGAAACAGGATGGGGTTAGTGAAGATGTGATTCGGCTGAAGTTGTTTCCGTTTTCATTGGTAGGCAAGGGAATGTTTGAGGACAATCTTGGTAAATTCCATAAATACTTGGGATGAATTGTCCACCGCATTCATTAAAAAGTTTGACCTACCATCAAAGACGATCGATATCAGGCAAAGGTTGACTCAGATGGAACAAGATATAAAGCATAAGCTGGAGGAGCATAACTTAAGGCAAGATGCAACTGTGGAGGACCTAAAGAGGACTCTTACCTATATGGCATCCTCTAACACTCGAGCTCTCGAGACTCTTCCTAGCAACACACCAAAAGGAACCCTGGAGAGAATGCTAATGTCATCTCAAACTTAATGGGTAACGATATTCCTGTTGTTTATCTTGCTGAACACGCTGATAATTTTGTTGATGTGCAGAATGTGAGAATGATTACCACTAGAAGTGGAGAAGTTATGGAGTCACCACCTTGGGTGACTTAAGATGATGAGGCTGAAGGAGTACAAAATGAGGTTCACCAACCCTCCGAGGTTCTAAAAGATGACTCCAACAGGACATTATTCTTGGTAGACCGTTTTTGAGAACGGCTCATGTGCTTATTAATGTTGAAATGAGGTATGTGACGATAAGATGCGGGGATGAGAAAATCACTTTTTGTGTGTGATCGAAATAATGATGCAGGTGGTTAAGATTCTTGTTTCCAAATTGAGGAGGAAATTGATTATGATTCGGGGTCGACTTTTAATGATGAAAAAGTGATTTTTGATGGGAATAGGTTGATTGATAGTGCTTATGATGGTAAGTGTGGAAAAGCTTTTAAGCCTAATATTGGTGTTGTTCCTTGTGTGCCTTACAATTTAATTAATGAAGTGAGGATTTACTGAAAGGGATTCTCATGGGTTCCAAACAATAATTTCATGCAGCGGAGCGTAATTGAACCATGGGAATCAAATATAAACTTGAATCTTATTGAGAAATTCAACATGCTATTAAACTTTTCAAATCTGAAAATTTACCTTCTTAATCGATTAAAACACAAAGGAGTGTTTCTCTATTGAGTCCACACAAGCACAACAACCTCAATCGGTTTTCTCTCACAAACTTGCTAATGAATTATTAGAAGAAGAAGATAAAGTTGGCTATGGAGGAATGAGAGGGAGGGTCAGCCAAGTAAAGGAGAATTAGGAAGAGTGATGGATTAAAATTATGAGCCAAAAAGGGTAAGAGAAATAATGTGTAATTATCAGAAAGTTAATTGTGTAATTATCACAAAAAAATTTGATTTTAAAATTCAAATAAATAATTACACAACTTACCCATTTAATCTCATATTCACACTCTTACCCCATTCATGAAATAAAACCCTAAATGGGCTTCAAGCCCATTTAACTAAATCTAAATTAAAACTCATATAATTGAGTTCTAATTATGGTTTAGCTAAACCGGTCCAATTTCCCCAACTCGATTTCTTCAACCGTCTGGTTAATAAACCTAGGCCATAAATCAACCGAAACATTTTCAAATTACTATTTTACCCTTTCCATCATAAGTGGTCTCTAGCAAGACATTATGATTACCCAACATTCGTGATTATCGATTATTCGACTTAACCTGTTATCGTACATGTCACTATCCTTTTATCAAACCGATATCCAGATTGATCAGTAGGCATAGAATCGTCACCCTAATTTATCAATCACTGTTTCTTGATATCTGAGATAGCTGAAAACTGATACTAAGATATCACCTGCACAGTCGTGCTATTCCTTCAGTCATACTCATCAAGTGGCCTAAGCAGATATCTTTCTCATACCGGAGTATGAGTGATAAACCCCTCAGACGTCTTTCGAGTTCACCAATGTAATTCATAACCAAGCCAATCACAGCCGTTATGGCTACCCTTTTACAGGTAACGTTAGACTAGGTCAAACTTAGAGATTCATTACACAGTGCACACAAAAAATCCTTGGTCTTAGGATATAATGACAAGCTACGATATGTGAGTATCTCATGACAGTATTTATGTTGCATACTCGCAATCGGGTTGTCCGATATCATCGACCTAATGATATCTATGATATAACTCATGCACATACTTTGCCATGATCAGTAGAGCGTGATCACAAGGAGTTGGTCGCATACTGATCGCTTCATAAAGAAGCTTAGCTGATTAGGGACTCATGAAATATAATTCTTTCTAATCTACAGTTCTACTATTAGTGGTTACACACATAGTGACATAGATCAAATTACATTTGATATATTTCTACAATACATTAGTAATACATGCCAATTTATTTATTCAGAAAAATGATAAAACATTACATTTGTAGATAACTTTTATATTGGACTGGGGCATACCTCTAACAATCTCCCACTTGCCCCTGGTTCAATTAAAGTTCTGATCTACTCCCATAAACCATGCATTTCTCATGCCTAGACTGCGGCTGAGCTTTTGTCAAGGGATCGGCCATATTATCATCAGTCGAATAGTGTTTAATCTCCACATGACCTCTATATGTGATAACTCTCACGAGGTGATGCCTGCTGAGTATATGTTTGGATCTGTTGTGGAATCTGGGCACTTGAGTAATAGCTACGACACTTGTGTTGTCCCACAACAAGCTTATCAGATCAGACGCTTGCGGCGTTGCATATAATCCGATCAGAAAGCTTCTAATCCATACGGTCTCTTTAGCTGCTTTTGTTGCAGCTATATACTCAGCCTCCGTTGTAGAATTGGCAATTTTGGCTTGCTTAAAGCTTATCCAGCTGCAAGCGCCACCACTCAACACAAAATATATCCTGACTGAATTTTGAAGTCATCTGGATATGTCTGAAAACTAGCATCGACTTGTCCTTTGACTACTAGTTCTCTATCTACATCCCCATACACTAAGAATGCATCCTTGGTCCTCCTCAAATATTTGAGGATGATCTTTGACAACAATCCAGTGTAACTGGTCGGGGTTAGATTGGAATCTGCTGGTGCAGCTTAGCGCAAACGAGACTTCCAGTCTCGTGCACATCCTGACATACATGATGGATCCCACAGCCGAAGCATAAGGGATCTTACTCATCCTGCTCAGCTTATCAGGAGTGCTAGGACTCTGTAGCTTGCTGAGCTTAATGCCATGACGCATGGGTATGTATCTTTTCTTAGAATCAAACATTGAGAGTCTTCTCAACACTTTACCTATGTACATGTTCTGACTTAGCAACATGTTCTACCTTAGGCCCAAAATCCTTTTGGAATGATCTGCAGAGATCCAGATGCCTACAATATATGTAGCATCACCTAAGTTCTTCATCGATAAGTACTTCCCTAACCAAGCTTTGGTGACAAGGTTGGGATGTCATTCCCGATGAATAAATACCAAGAATACAATGTTACTCCCACTCGATTTCCTATGTACGCAAGGCTCATTTTCGTTTTTGATGAATCCGAGTTCCCTTACAACTTTATCAAAATGAAGGTTCCAACTCCCTAAAGCTTGCTTCAATCCATAAATGGATCTTTGCAGCTTACATATCTTTCCGCGATTCTATGGATCTACAATACCCACAGGTCGTGTGATACAACACCCTCTATTAAGTTCCTGGTAAGGAAGGGGTTTTGACATCCATCTGCCTTAGTTATGGCTAAGAATAATCCGGATCAAACTGACCATTGCTACTGGTGAAAAGGTGTCATCATAATCCATGCATTGAATCTGACGATAACCTTTTACAACCATCCTAGCCTTACTAGTCTGAAGATTTCCATCTATGTCGGTCTTGATCCTATAGACCCACTCAGAACCGATGGGTTTTATCCCAGTGGTTTGATCAACCAAGCACCAGACTTGGTTGTCATACATGGACTTCATTTCATGATTCATGGCGTTCTGACATTTTTCGGAGTCTGGACTGGTCAAAGCTTGTCTGAAGGTTTCTAGATCACCTTGATCCATAATCATCAAGTCATTTCCCTCAGTGGCTGTGAAGTCATATCTGTCTGGAACATGACAAGATCTTTCAGACCTCCTTGGACCATCTGGAATTTCTGTAGGGATTGATTCTTCATCTACGACCTTGTAGAGCTCCAATACTTCTACATCTTGCATAGCAGGCTCCTGAATTCCTTCAGGTCGTTCTGTATCCTCTCGAATTTCTTTGAGATGTACGGGACTCCAACTAGCTGTTTTGGAAATAAAATATTTCTCCAAAATACCCTTCCTCGAGCAACAAAGACTTTGTACTCGCTGGGTATGTAGAAGTTGTATCTCTTAGTTTCTTAAGGATACCTTACGAAGACACATTTTTCTGATTTGGATGCATGCATCTCTACTACCCAAATCTTTAGGAAAAACATATTAAGGTGTTTCCCACACCATATATGACTATGGTCCATTTCTTATTTGGCTACTAAGCAAAGGCGCACACATCCAAATAGAACTGACCATCTCATCCTGCTCTCATCCCAATGAATACTACGCGAAGGCGCACGCATCCATGGTAACGGGAGACGTAATGAGTTTTATGTGGTGTACCTTCTGTGACTCTGGTCCAGCTCTTATTTGGATACTACGATGAGGCGCACGCATCCAAATAGAATTGATTACCTTATTCACCTCGCATCCCAATGAATACTACGCGGAGGCGCACGCATCCACAGTAATGGGAGATAGAATGACTGTCACAAGGTGTACTATTGTTGTCTTCATCGGAGCCCGATTCAAAATGAATGTGGCCGTTACCAGAGTCAAGTATTAGTGGAACTCTCTTCTGGCCTGAGTACTCATAGGTCCACATACGTCGGAATGTATTAGACTTAACGAGTCACTCGCCTTGCACATAAACATGTGAAAGGTGCCTTTGTCATTTTGCCCATTAGGCGGGACTTGCATCTTTCAGTTTGAGTGAATTTCAAACGGACTTAAAAGTCCACACTTGTGAAGTGTTGAAATGTGTTTCTCGTCCATGAGGCAAGATTTGCATCTTTCAGTTTGAGTGAATTCAAACGGACTTAAAGTCCACACTTGTGAAGTGTTGAAATGCGTTTCTCGCCCATGTGCCTTAAATGACAATGCCAGAGTATAATTTGGTTTAAATCATTAGATTTAAGCCTTTTCTTATTTACGTTATGGGGATTAAGCTCAACAACGTAAATATTTGATCCTGAAGACGTGAATGCCCACTCTTCTTCACATGATCCTTGCATTGCTTGCAATCCCTTATTCATGTGTCCTGGCTCATTGCAGTGATAACACTCCTCCTTCATTTTGTCCTTAGTCTTCACAACAGCTTTAGGAGCTGCTTGAAACTTTGGACGCTTGGGGTGTCTGATCTGCCCTGCAAGGTGCTCAAAAGCCTTACCCTTATCATCTTTCTTGAAGTTGACCTTCTTGTTGACCATATGGACCTCCTTGGTCTTGCCCTTGAGGTTCTTTTTAGCGGTCACAAGCATCACATGAAGCTCTGTTAAGGACTTGTCCATGTCATTCATATTGTAATTTACTACGAAATCACTATATGTATCTGTAAGTGACTGCAACATAAAATCCACAGCCATTTCCACCTGATCATCAAAACCGAGTCTGGTTAGATGTTCCTGAAGACATTTCGTCTTCGTGACATGGGGACTAACAGAGCTCCAACATTAAGCTTGCAGGAGTTAAGTTCTATGAAAGTATCATATCTTTCGACACGAGTTTTCTCCTTGAACATTTCCTTGACCTCTGCCTTACAGGTATGAGGGTCATCCTGAACTGCTTCTGCAACTCTGGCATCCTACTGCCCACCATAATGCATGACACGTCGATTTGGTCACTAAGGAATTTTGATAAGTATCCTTATTGCCCCAACGGCGTTCAGCGGTGGCTCAGCAGGTGGTTCCTTGGTAAGGATATACTACTTGCGTTCATGCTTGAGTACAAGCCTCAAGTTTCTATTCCAATTTGAGTAATTCATGCCCTTGAGTTTGTCCTTAATCTGGACTCTCAGTGCACTATTACTCCTTTGTGTTGTGTTTGCCTTTTAGTTCTACATGGTAAAATTAATTAAAATTCAAGTTGGAGATTAAGTTATAAACACTTGTCTGATTTTAACATTAGAATCTGAACCATGATCCTATCATACCTTCAATTGAAGTGAACGGAGGCTCACTGCTCCAATTGAGAGCATCAAGGTAGGAATGAAGGAATTATTTGAGGGTTCCAATCAATTAATTTCATGCCCATACAAGAAATTAATCTCAAAGTTCCATATTTAATAAGGATCTTACATGATCATGAATTGATCATGAGATCTAGGCTAGAATAAAATTTATATTACCTTGATTCAAAATCTCTTTGTCACTAAATAAGATTCAGTGACCTCCAAAGAATGTCCACACAGGAAGAGCAATCTGGGGATACTCACAACGATCCTTACTAGAAGATCGAAGCAAGCAAAACGGAAGGAGAGGGAGAGGGGGCCGAATTCGGCTAGAGAGAGAGAGATAGAGAGAGAGTTTAGCTAAAATAATTAAATCTATTTAATTAGATTATAATTAATTGGTCCAGCTAAACCGTTCTTGATTTCCGGTTTAGTCCTAAACCGAAATCAGTATAATCCAGTTTAATCCAAAACCGGATTTTGTCTCTCTCATGATTCCTCTATATGATTCCATCCGTTTTACTCAACCTTTAGTGTGTGACCCTCTAGGCTCACAACACGTCGGCGGACTGGTAAAATTACCATTTTACCCTTTCCATCATGAGTGGCCTCTAGCAAGACATCATGATTACCCAACGCTTGTGATTATCGAGATTTCGACTTAACCTTGTCGTACATGAATCTATCCTTTTATCCTCTTCATATCTTTGACAACCAAGAGGCATAGACAAGTCATTCTCGTTCAATTGTCCTGTTTCTTGATTCTGAGTTAACTTAATTGTAACTGATACTATGTATCGACTGCATGGCCATGTTATTGTATTTCAGTTGTACTCATCAAGTGCCCTAAACAGATATCTGCTCATACATCCGTGTGAGGGATAAATCCTTCAGCGGTCTATTGACTCAACTCATGTAACTCGTGATCGAGCCAATCACAGTCGTTATTGTAACCCTTTTACAGGAGACGTTAGACTGAGTCAAACTGGTCACTCATTACATAGTGACCTCAATGATCCTTCCGTCTAAGGATGTGATTTCATGTGCCGACATATGAGTATGTTTATGACTGTGTCTATGTAACATACTCATGATCAGGTCATCCTATATCACCCCTGTCTGGTGATACTATGACCTAACTCTGGCCCCCTTCTAGCCATGATCAGTAGAGCGTGATCATTTAGAGTTAGCCTCATACCGATCGCTTCTTATGAAGCTATTCTAATCGGGACTGCTTAAGTAAGATTTTATCTGATCTGTAGATATACTATTATGTGTTGACACATCAATGATACAAATCAAATCATACTTAAGATATTACTACAACACTTAGTAATATGAATGCCGATTTTATTTCAACTAATAATCTTATTACATGATTAGATTGAAAATACATTGTGTTAGGGCACAAAAACCCAGCAAGGAATACATCCATCTACAAGACCATGTAGTTCCTGGCTAGGGTATCTACTAAAAGTACACGGCACACCCTATACTGATACCTTAGGTCAGCTCTAGCTGACAATCGTAGACAAGTCTACCAAGCTTGAACTATGAACAAAACTAATGTGGCTACTACGCGGAGGCGCACGCACCCACATCAAACTGCCCATCTCATCCAAACTTCTCCTCTATGAATGTTACGCGGAGGTGTACCGACATCCATAGGCTCAAAGCCCTTTGAGTGCCCAAACTTGGATGGTATCACGCTTGACTTGTAATTAATTGCGTTTAAGTGAATTATTACTGTCTGATTGTATATCGATACAATCTGAATCTAGAATCATCAATTGCAAATCCATGCAAAGATGATCCCTTATCAGGTTACATGCAAGTCTGATTAAATACCGTTTTTTAATCTTTGCATGTGGGTGATAGCTAATCATACATAAATTTGTATATTAAAACTATCATACATTTATACATATACAACATACAAATGTAACTGTAAATTATGCATAGCTAAACCCATCTGAGGTTCCTAAGAATCTAGCAAAACTGACCCTAAAGACTTAGTTTTCTAAGTCCAGACTTGCTCCATTCTTGTGGACTCCCACTAGCTTCGAGCCTCCTCCAAACTTCAAGTCTTCTTCTTGACTTATATCTTGCGTCGGTTTTCGTGATTACAAATTTAAATAAAATAAATAAATTACAAATCACGACACGCAGGCCATATTCACTACAACCCGAAACTTAGCAACACGTAGGTTGCAAAACCGAAATTAAAATATACAAGTCTAGAGGGCTTAGCTATACATCATGTGGAAAACATCATGTTATCAAAGATCATGTGATCACTCATCATGCTTATCAAACAACAAAATTTTCCAAATTTTATCTTTCTTAAGTGTGGAAAAATTCCGGTTTATCGAAACTAGACGGTTTAATTAATTAATTGAATTTTGAACCGGTTCATGCTGGTTTATCGAAACCGAATCAAATTTGAAAATTAAAATTTTTAGGGCTTTAAATATTCTCGCGAACCGGCCAGTTCAGCTCGAATCTTGTTGAGCCGAACTGGCCCAACCGAGGTCCCCGCGGAGGCAACCACGGTGGCCTGCGAGGGCTGCCATGGTTGCCCGCGGGACTGACCAGTCAGGTCGCCCGCGGCAGCGACCATGGACGCCCTTGGGCCATCCATGGTCGAGTCGAGGGCTAACCGATCTAGTTGCCCGCGGCAGCGACCATGGTCTCCCGAGGCGACCTGGTCGGCCCGAGGGCTCACCATGGTCCACCAAGGGGATCGACTCCGGTTAGCCATGGCTCGGCCATGGTTAACCCAAAACAGCCCCAAAATAAATTTTTTTCAATTATTCAAATCAATTAAAATCATATTTTTATTTTCAATTTTCATGCATATTCAAGCGAAGAACATATGAACATAAAATTAAAAATTAGATCATGCATATTGAATTAAACAAAAAATAACTCATGCTCTGATACCACTGAAAGGGATACCCATGGGTTCCAAACAATAATTTCATGCAGCGGAACGTAATTGAACCATGTGAATCAAATATAAACTTGAATCTTAATGAGAAATTCAGCATGCTATTAAACTTTTCAAATCTAAAAATTTACCTTCTTAATCGATTAAAACACAAAGGAGTGTTTCTCTATCGAGTCCACACAAGCACAACAACCTCAATCGGTTTTCTCTTACACACTGGCTAATGAATTATGAGAAGAAGAAGACAAAGTTGGCTATGGAGGAATGAGAGGGAGGGTCGGCCAAGTAAGGGAGAATTAGGAAGAGTGATGGATTAAAATTAGGGGTAATTACAAATCATTATACCCGTTCAAATCTCATTTTAAGATCACTATACACAAGTTTGGATATTTTTTTCTAGGTCCCCCAAGTTTAAAGCGTTAACACTTAAGGTAATTTTATGTTAAATCTAACTGAGGTGGTTGGTAAAATGTCCAAAATGCCCTTACCGAATAACTTCACAGGTACCATTATTTGATAATTATGAAATTACTGGGTTGCCTTCCATTAAATAACAAATTTAAAATAGAGTTCAAGGGCATATTAGTTATTATAAGTGAATAAAATAAAAAATTGTAACAACTAAAAAAAATTATTAAAAACCCTAAAATAACCTATCATCTTCTCCACGCGTGCACTCTCTCTCTAGCTACTCTATCCCTCTATTCTTCCAAAACAAGAGAACCAAAAGGGTCGTCGAGCTTTCCTCCGGTCACCACCGGGATCTCCTTCTTCTCCACGCCGACGAGCTCTACTCCAACGACCCATCTCTCGCACAACCTCCTGTTCGCCGCCGTTAGAGACCAAATCCGACGAGCTCGGTGCGGAGGCTCGAGCTTCACCTCCGTCGCGTCGATCTTCACCGGCGGCGACCGTCGTTCTGCCGCCATTCTCGCTCGGCGGATCTGGATCTAGAGCGGCAGCTCGAGCTTCACTTCTGTCGTGCTGATCTGCCGCCGTCCTCGCTCGGCGCATCTGTATCTCTCCTTTCTTGGGGTTTTTCTGATCAACATGTCTCGAAGATCGTCGGGGATTCTCAATCTTGTCGAACCCATTATTTGGTACCAGAGATTTCCGATCTTGCACCGGAACAACTCGTTTCGAATTCGGTACCAGAGATTTTAGCTTAATGATTCTGGATTTTGAATATTGTTTGTCAATTCTTGGAATTTGATTTCTCGTGTAAGTGATAATGATTTATGGAATTGATAATTGATTTTGATAATCAATAACTATTTGATAATGGATAATTGATTTGATAATGGATCGAGAATTGATATTTTAGTTTTTAAATTTGAATTTGTGTTAAATAATAGTTGTGAAAAGAAAAGAGGACAAGAGAGTTTCTGGAATTTGAGAGGAGAGAGAGAGAGAGAGGCAGAAGAGGTGGTTGAAGATGGAGGGTGAACTTGTAATTTCAGAGTGATTTTTCAATTTTTTTTAAAGAAATTTAATATGTTATACAAAAAGACTAATATACCCAACAGAAGGTTAGGTTATTATTCAAGTGAAGGTAAAATAGTCTTTTCATATTTATCACATAATTATCCTTTTGAAGCTTATATGATGGGGGCATTTTAGACTTTTTATCAATCACTTCCGTTAGATTTAACAGGAAATTACCTTAAGTGTTAACGTTTTAAACTTGGGGGACCTAAAAAAAATTCAAACTTTGGTATAGTGATCTTATAATGAAGTTTGAACGGGTATAGTGATCCGTAATTACCCCTTAAAATTATGAGCCAAAAAGGGTAAGAGAAATAATGTGTAATTATCACAAAATTAATGTGTGATTATCACAAAATTAATGGTGTAATTATCACCCAAAAAAATCTGATTTTAAAATTTAAATAAATAATTACACAACTTACCCATTGAATCTCATATTCACACTCTTGCCCCATTCATGAAATAAAACCCTAAATGGGCTTCAAGCCCATTTAACTAAATCAAAATTAAAACTCATATAATTGAGTTCTAACTATGGTTTAGCTAAACCGGTCCAATTTCCCCAACTCGATTTCTTCAACAGTCTGGTTAATAAACCTAGGCCAGAAATCAACCGAATCGTTTTCAATTTGACTAAATTGAAAAGCGGATTCTCCCAATTTTAATCCATGCTTATTTTTCACGTATTGTACTTAAAGCGTGTGACCCTCTAGGCTCACGACCCATTGGCAGACTGGTAAAATTACTATTTTACCCTTTCCATCATAAGTGGTCTCTAGCAAGACATTATGATTACCCAACGTTCGTGATTATCGATTATTCGACTTAACCTGTTATCATACATGTCACTGTCCTTTTATCAAACCGATATCCAGATTGATCAGTAGGCATATAATCGTCACCCTAATTTATCAATCACTGTTTCTTGATATCTGAGATGGTTGAAAACTGATACTAAGATATCACCTGGACAGTCGTGCTATTCCTTCAGTCATACTCATCAAGTGGCCTAAGCAGATATCTTTCTCATACCGGAGTATGAGTGATAAATCTCTCAGACGTCTTTCGAGTTCACCAATGTAATTCATAACCAAGCCAATCACAACCGTTATGGCTACCCTTTTACAGGTAACGTTAGACTAGGTCAAACTTAGAGATTTATTTCAGAGTGCACACAAAAACTCCTTGGTCTTAGGTTATAATGACAAGCTACGATCTGTGAGTATCTCATGACAGTATCTATGTTGCATACTCACAATCGGGTTGTCCGATATCATCGACCTGATGATATCTATGATATAACTCCGGCACATACTTTGCCATGATCAGTAGAGCGTGATCACAAGGAGTTGGTCTCATACTGATCGCTTCATAAAGAAGCTTAGCTGATCAGGGACTCATCAAATATAATTCTTTCTTATCTGCAGTTCTACTATTAGTGGTTACACACATAATGACATAGATCAAATTACATTCGATATATTACTACAATACATTAGTAATATATGCCGATTTATTTATTCGGAAAAATGATAAAACATTACATCTGTAGATCACTTTTGTATTGGACTGGGGCATAACTAACATTTACCATGCATTTTAAATCAATCTTTATCTAATTTAAAGGTACAAGTGAGGATGGGCTCGCTTAGGGATGGCAAAATAATCCATATCCAATGGATATCCATGTACACGATCCGATCGGAACTGATATATTCGAAAGCGAACGGATACGGATATTTCACAAATATTTCATCGGATACAGATTGGGTACAGATAGACCTATATCTTATCTGTATCGTACCCGTACCCATAATACTTAAAATAAAAATAATAATTCCATACCATATGTAATCTCGTATACACACGTTTCAGAACAAAAAAGAAATAACAATTAATATTGTAAAACGTAGTATTTCATGTATCTACTATTTTTTATTCTTTAAGGTACTTTCTTTATTCTTTAAGGTAGACATAATGTTTATTCTTTATTAATTAATAGCCTAAGTATAAATTATCTTATACACACGTTTCTTTATTTTTCGGTTTTCAAAATTTTCAATTCAATCAATTTTTTTAAAGTTCAATCGTAGACTCACTGATGCACAATTACATACAAGAAGCCATAGAAGCACAGTCGCAGACCATAGGCACATTGAGTGCGGCCGTTCCGTCCATCTACCGCCGGCCATCAACCAACCTTCTTTTGTTGGCCTCATTCCGTCTTGAATCCCTCTACGCCGCCTTTAGCCTCAATTCCTTTAATGTAGGAAAACAATGTGGTGATGGAACATGCTTGAGACGATATGATTTCATTGAACACTTGAGCATGTTGAAACACTATTGAGCTTTAATTTCTGTGTGTGGAGATTATGACTTTTGGAAACTTGCTTTTTTATGTTTCGGTACTTGAATTGTAAACTTTATTGTGTTTCAGAGCACGAACTGTGAACTTTATTATGTTTGATAACTTAAATTGAAAATTTTATTTTGTTTTGTAACTTGCATGAACTACTTTATCATGTTTTGTGTTTATTTTAATTAATTATATATTTACTTCCGGGTACAGATACGGATAAGAAAATTTATCCATATCCACTACCCAATAAATAAACGGATAATTGAACAAATATGGATATCTGATCAAGTGAGCGGATACGGGTACGGTTAAGACCATACCTGATCCATATCATATCCATTGCCATCCCTAGACTCGCTTAAAGAAGCAAAAAGGGCTCTAGAAGGGATGTGTTGCATATTGGCAATCCCGAAGCAAAAAAAGGAAGCCGGAGAAGCTCTACTTAGCATCATGCCCAAAAGAGGCGCGGTTTAATTATAAAAATTTGATAAGTACACGCGTGTACGGATCCGACCTTATAAGTGACTTCGAACGTGGGTCGTGTCATTTAGACATTAATTTATATTTGTTTAACAATTTGAACGCTATGCAACATGCTTTTTCCCGACTTGGTCGGAAGTCGAAATGTTTTATTTTGCAGGTTGGTGAGCAAGGAGGAGGTGAGGCCTCCCCAGATTGAGTCCCTAGAGGCTCAGTCCCGTCTAGCTAAAGACGTTAAAGAAACGCGCTCATTGGGAGGCACCCCATAATTTTTTTGAATATGGAACTTATTTTTGGTTTTTATTTTAGTGCAAGTACTTGTTAAATTTTGATGCCTATGCGATGAATTTTATATGCTTTTATATTTTTTTTTGCAAGGATTATCCGTAAACCGAAACAGGTATGAGCACGATTTTATCCACTTGGATGGTTTTTTTAATTTTTAGAGTGTTGTAGTTTAGAGTATTTTTTTCTTGCCTAATGCTCTACATTTGTATATTGTGCAGGTTCGAGAAGACCGGAAAAAGTGGAGAAGCTCGAGATCGAAAAAAGGCAAAAATGCAAGGAATCAGCAGGTTGACGGATTAACCTGCAGGGTACAACCCGGCAGGTTTGCACTTATCCGGCAACCCGTGGCAAATCGGACAAAGAGAAAAGAAAAAAAGGGGGGTGCCGGGTGGCACCTGCCGGGTCCAACCCGGCAGGTTGGCGCTAACTCGACAACCCGAGAGGGACGAGCGAGGGCACCAGGTGATTTTCCAGATTTTATTATTTTCGATTTTGTGAATATTTGACATAGTAGAGATGCATGCTTGTACATTGTATATTCGACTGATTTTTACTAGTGAGTGATCTCTGAATGGAGATCCTAGAGCGATATCCTGGGAAATATTCGAGTTAGCTTGTTGTTGCTTATTAATTTTAGTTAATCTTGTATATTAGTTACTAACTTGATGTTGTATATTTTCAGGGGGCAATTGGGAGAAGTAATGCACCAGCTTAGAAAATCCCTCCGTCCCGAACAGAGAAAGGCAAGGCAGTTCAAGAAGGGCCCCCGAGTAAGAGGAACCACCCTCCTTGACGAGGGAAAGGGCGAGGTATGCACTACATCATCTAGATATCTTGGTCGTGAGGAGAAAGTTAGGCCGGAGGTTTCTTGGTAAAAACCTTCGCAACCTCTTACTACTCCGGAGTCTTCGACTCCATTACCTCCTCGTTCCTCTCCTCTCCCACTCTCCTCGTCTAGAGGAGCACCTGGGGCAGACGAGACCGATGTGTCTAAACCTAAGGTGTTCGTGTACTTAGACAAGAACATAACCACAGTCCAAACCTTGCCTCACTCAGCCACCCTTCACCATATTTCTCTCCCCCTCGTCATGACCCTTAAGATGTGTATATGCTAGGTTGCATTTAGGTTAGATTTTTCTTTTTCTTGAGTCGTTGCTTGAGTCCTAAGTGTGGTGTGTACCCGGGGTACACACCACAGTTGTGACATTTTCCTTTTTTGTGTACTTAGGCCCTATTGCAGGTCCTAAGTGTGGTGTGTACCCGAAGTACACACCATAATCGAGTTTTCGAGTCTTGGGTTTTTTCAAACCCTAAGTGTGGTGTGTGCTTGAGCACATACCACAATCGAGTCTCATATTTATTGCACAGTTATTTTTATTTTTTTATATTCTATCTTGCTTTCTCCGGGAATTTGTTGTGCTAGTAGTTGTTGATATCTAGGGTCGCTGATTGCTTGCATGACAGAAACTAGGATTTTGAATGTTTGCATGATCACATGATTTTTTCGATGATTGTTTGGCTAGATGACTAGACACCTGGGATGGCATTGCTGCTGTTATTGATTTTGATTATCCGATCTTGAGAAAATTGCATGAGTCTCATAAGACTTTGGATAGTCATCCTTAGGAAGGAATCGAGTGTTTACTCTATGATTGGTTGATCTTTAGTGCTTTGCATATCTTTGTGCCTTGTCCAATCCTGCTTGGTACATTAAGTCTAGAACTAGATGGGAGATCACTCGAGGCGAAATAGATAGGGGTTCAGTGTTTTCTTGGACTACTGAATCTGTAGGCCTTCTTTGGATCGCTTCAGCCATATAGCCTACCTTGACATAATATTTTCATAGTACCTTGCCTAAGCCTAAAAAGCCTTTTTATGAAACCTTACATTAGAAGCCAATGTGCCTTTCGTTTATATTTTCCAAAAATTATTTTGATCCCTTGCATCATTGCTTTGTTGCTTTATGAGTGATGGGTTGATTTATTCTGGTTTATAGACCATTTGGGGATGATTTGCATTTACTTCTATTTTGGGCTATCATTTAAGCCAAAATAGGGTTTTTATATTTATTCATTTGACTTTCTTTTTTAGGTGTTCATCCATACACGAGGTACTCGGGCAATATATATAAAAAAAAATAAAAAAACCCTGACACTAGAAAAGAAAAATTATGGGCATTTGAGGAAAACATTCTTGCAAGTATTGAGAAATAAAGAATAATGGGGGAAATTTTTGGGCTGAATGTTAAAAAACGGCAAGGGAAAACAAATGAAAAAGGGGCTGATTCTCTTAGCAATACAAATGTGCTAAGCGGAACATAAAATGGGAAAGGGGCTGATTTGATTAGCAATGTAAAATGTTAAGGAGAGAGCGAAGTACTCGGGTTTTTGTGAGTTTTAAAGCAACTTAGTGATGGTGCATCACATGAGACGCTTTTAATCTTCTAAACACCCACCTTAGTCTAAGCTACTACACGTTACAAGCCTAATAAAGTCCTACATATAGATTCAGGCTAAGTGGCATTTGAATCTCTTACAAATTAGTGGAGATGTGATCAAACTGATAGCATATGAACTTTAAGCTCTGAGTGAAAAGTGATCGACCTGGCTTGCAAATATGCATTGCACGACGGTGAGATTGAACTAAGGGAAATGCTTTCTTCTCATCTAACTGGTAGTTATTCAATTTCTAGGGTCTTGCGTGATCTATTGGGTGAGGTTGGTCATAACATTAGTGGTAGTTCTGAGCTTGTCTTTTCATCAACATGCCTTATATGATTCGATAATTATGCTATTGTGAAAACATTTTCTTATGAATTTATTTTTTATTTTTGCTTTGTTGTATAGTTTGAGTTTTTTTTAGGATCGAGTCTAACTTTTATGAATAAAGATTCGTGGGCATTCCATTCAGATAAGCCCTCAGGAAGACCCGAACTCCTACTACGAGTTACCTCGAGGTTTAATTCGGTAAAATAATTTATTTAAAAATTCGTAGCTTTAACTTTTACTTTTGTTTTTATTTTTTTTGTTCTTTTTCTAGGGACGAGAAAATGATAAGTGTGGGTTGGTTGATGTGGTCAGATATTATGCATCCAACCTAGTCAAATCTCCTCATTTTTACACTCATTTTGTCCTGAATTATTAGTTGGGGTAATTCCATGTCAGTACCCTAACTTTGACCCATTTCGAATTCAGTACCCCAACTTTGAAAAGTTTTTTGTCGGTACCCGAAGTTCAATTAGTTGCAGATAAGTACCTAAGGGGGTTAAATCTGACAGAATTGGTATGCAAAAAGACCAAAATGCCCCTCGCTGTTTAAATTACTAAAGTATAATTATTGATAAATGTGGAAAGACTATTTTACCCTCACTTAAATGATAAACTAATCTTATGCTCAAAGGGTATATTAGTCTTTTCAAGGAATAAATTAAATAAAAATAAAAAAAGCTTGTGAAATGACTAAAAAGCCCTCAACTATTCATCAAATTTTCAAACAATTGCCATCAAAGCTTCAATTCCCCATCAAAACTTTTGACTCTTCTTTTTCCCCTCAAGTTTGGACAAGAAAAGTGGAGGGAATTGAATTCATCCTTACTTTTTTTTATTATCCAAACAGCATGGCTAATATAATCCCTTGAGAAAGTTGTTTGAGAGCTTTATTTAATCCCCTCAATTACCATATCTTCACTTGTTCAACCCACAAAATCCAACCATAATCTGAAATGAGCAAGTGACCCAAAAACCCATAAAATCATTTACCAACAAAAAATAAGGATTCAATTTAACATTAGTTAAGTTTCACATTCTTGTCAAATTTCATATATGGAAACCCAAGACGAGAGCTCCCAGGAGGCGGGCGTGGAGGCGTTGTGGAAGGCGGAGAGGTTGAGGTGGTTCCGGCCACCGCCGGTGGGGCAGACGGAGAGCTGGTCGAGGGGATGAAGTCGTCGCGCCTGACGACGCGGTGGAGGGCGACGGAGAACGCGAAACTCGTCCCACCGGATCTGCTCCATCGTCGTCCGAGAACGAAGGAGATCGATCTGCTCTGTCGTCGTCCAGAGCCGAGCTCCGTCGTCTTCCAGAGCCGAGCTCCGTCGTCGTCCAGAGCCGAGCTTAGAGGAGGCTCTGAGCCACCGGATCTCCTCGCGCCGAGCTCCATCAAATCTCCTCACCCCAAGCTCTCCCAGATTCACAACGCCGACGCCAAATCCGAACTGGGTCGTCGCTCGCCTTCTCCAGAACTAGTCTCGCCGGAGTGGGTTTTGTGGCACTAGACGTGGTGTTGCAGAGAAGAGGCTAGAGAAAGAGGGGAGTGTGTACTGTGGATATTTAGGTTTAAAGAAAAGGGGTAGAATAGAAATTTCACAGGTTATTTTTAAAGTTATAATTTTTTTATTTGTATACTTGAAAATACCATATTACTCTCAATTTATTGGTTAAATTGATTACTCAATTAGGGGTAAAAAGGTAATTTCATAATTATACAAAAAATTATATAATATTGAAAATGTTGTAAACTAAGAATAATAAAAGCAGATAGAACTAATTATAATGCAACAAAACTATATATAATAAGAGAATGAGATAGAGAAGAGATATAATGGAAGAGCAAGAAGACTCTTTGATGTATCCTCATTTCAACAGAATGTATGTGATACTAATTCTTATATTAAGTAACAAGACATGCGATACCATATGTATATATAGGAGTACTTCACCGCCAAACTAAGGAGGCTTCCCTGCTAAGCCAACTGTGGGCCACTGCATGCTTGCCACTTGTTACTAGAAGAGAGGTGGTGGCCACATACCATTACCACGTCATATTACAACACTCCCCCTTAGACACCACCGATATATAAATAATTACTTTTAACTTCATAAGGAAAAACCCAATGGGATAAAAACCGAATGAAAAAGTAATTCAGGTGATGTTGAACGTGCATAATGCTGCCTCGTTAAAAACCTTTTCAGGAAAACCCAGTGGGACAAAATCTGAACAAGGGAAAAAGAGTGCAGCGCACATTTGTCCAAAGTGTACTCAAATTTATAATTCATCCTCCCCTCGGTTGATGCTGCCATTGATCGATGCTCCCCTTGACCGCTGCTCTCATTGATCGATACTCCCCCTGATCGTTGCTCCCCCTGAGAGCTGACAATGTTACCTTGTAGTGCTTGCATGGTCGAGCCGATCTCTTACATAAGTTTCTTAATATATGTCGAGTTTTAGTAAAAAATCTGCAGGACTTTCACTTAGAAAGTACTTTCTCGATATCAATCTCATAACTCTTCTGGAGTTTATGAGTATAAATCATTTTCAGTGAACGGTTCCCGAATCTATCTTTCAATGTACCATCATACAACTTGCATCGTAGTTAGCTCATGTAACGCAAAACTTTTTGAATGATTGGAAGAGGTCGCAACCAAAGTTTGATCTGCAACTTGGACTTGTTCCAATGTCGTTTAGTCGGCTCTGGACTCAAAAATTGCTAGCACTTTTACTACGATTGTCATGACCGATCTTTGAACAAGCGAGTGAGCATTATCCATGTAGAAATGCTTCATGAGTTTGTGAGTTATATTTTCATCAGAAATATACTCGGTTTGCAGGTCGAGACAATATATTATTTTTTCCGATACTTTCATGTCAAATTTCTCATTTCCAATATTCCACAGTATTCAGGATCTCTTCAAGAGTCTCAGCTGAGTTCATATAGACATACAATATATATTTTTCCCTTTTTTTATTGATTCAGGCAAAATAACTCCTTCCGGGAGTCTCATATAAATGTCGGTATAGGTGTACTGTATGAATAAGTACAAAATACGTTCATCAGATACATATTTAGTTCTTCGAGAACTTTTAAACTAATAAGTATCTGAAATGATCACAATAATTATAGATAAAAGTGATTTATCAAATCGACTTCAGGTCGTTGAGAAATATTTTAGGATGCAAGCCTTACATTTTATGGATCGATTTTTCAGTCGTTTATTCATGAATAACCACTGTATTTGACTGGTTGAACATCTTCTGGTGTTTGATTTATGAAGCCAAATATTTGGTGTTCTACGAGAACCAATTATTCTACAAGAACCGATTGTTCGACAAGAACCAAATGTTCTGCTGTAACCGATGACCTTTTAGGAATTGATGGTTCTTTAGGAATCAATAATTTTTATTTGAATCAGTAGTTCTTCTAGAAATATTTATCTATTTACCTGATTCTTTTATTTATGAGTAGCAATATATTTTACTCATATTTGTCTGTTACGCTTCTGGCGAATACTACCAGAATTTGAGGATTCCGTTTCACTATTATCATTTATTTTAATTCTCACATGTGTCTCACAAAATGCTTTAGGCATTTGGTTTGCGACATTTTGCAAACTTATCTACTGCACTTTCTTCTCACATTATAATGTGTGTGGATTTAGATGAGACATAATATTTATTTTCCACGAAAGTTCATGCCTAACTTCAGGAAGCTCTTTCTCTTCGTACAGAGGTAGAAATGTTGTCTCATAACAATATATAAATTGTGCAGTAAATTAATCACACTTCAAGTGTTCAAAATGCATGATAATAGATGATGAAACAAAATCATTCTCAACTTATGTTGAGATCTCATTTTTGTGCACCGAGAGAGTGCTACTGGCACATATATGGCACAATTAATAAGTAAATGAGATATATCAAATTGCATATAAGAATATTGATGATATGTAAAATATTATCAAGACGAATAGATTGTGATAAGAGAAATATGTCATTAACTAGGTGATGTATGCCAACAATTTAGTAAAATGCAATATTATGAGTTGGAATTAAACAAATATGTGATCATCTTCGGGATGCGTCAACAGTATCATAAATAAATAGAGTCACATATATTTCTCTGAATTATTTGAAAGAATTATAGAAATTTAATACTAACCTTGGCTTGAGATTGTTGGATCACAGGTTTTCCTTGTGAACAAGCGGTGCATATAACTTGTTTGAACAATAAAATCTTCTAAATTTTCGATGAATGTCCACATGAATTTGAAAAATCCTACGCATCACCGTTGATCAAAGACGATTATGAAAAATCACAGATATTTGAGATAAAGAACTTCAAGTTCAATATTGCGTAAGTCTCATCTACTCATCGCACGCTTTTCACCATATCATTTGAGGTCTCAATATGATATCCATTTCGGTGGATATACCAAGGTTAGGCATGAGAAATATCACTTCTGGGATCCATACTAATAACCGGTATTTTCATCTATCCCGCAGAAAATGTTTAGAACTTCGGGTTCAAAATAAATTTCATCAAGCTCGATATTTCACATTTGATGACTAATATGATTATGTTTAGAACTTCCGGTTCTAATAAATTTTCGAATATTGGTATCACGTGATATAATATATTGGTTCATATATAATATCATAACTTCAAGTTTATGTATATATCATGAACTTCGGGTTATAAAAAATTTCATTAATGTACATTGAATCAGAACTTCAGGTTCCGTATATTATATGAATTCCGAGTCGTATAAATTTCAATAATGCGCATTGAGTCAAAACTTCGAGTTTTGTGTGTTTCAAATTATATGAACGGTTGGTCATATATTGTTTAATAATTAGATCAGAACTTCGTGTTCTGTATCGTATGACGTATGGTCATATATTTCTGAATAACTGTACATAAAATTAGAACTTCGGGTTCTATATATTAGATGTCATATAAAATGTATATTGCATGTTAGTAAAGATAACATAATATAAATAACGTGCAATATAAATGACATGAATAAATAAATAAATACAGAACCACGCTTTAAGCACCGATGGAGGTATAACCTACCGTAAGTTAACTCACGGGGTTTAAATAACATGAGTAAATGCATTGAATATATAGTCACATTACTAGCATATTCGCATGATATAAATAACAACTAAATAAATGTAAAACCACTCTAAAAATATACCGGTGGGTACAATCACGCCGTTGGTATACTTCGGGGTTTAAATAACAAGTAAATAAATTAATTAACGGAACAAATATAAATAAATATAAACTTTAGGCTTCGGGCCGTAGTCTTTGGGAACTCCTGGTCCCGAGATGCATCAATCTCGTCTTTTAGCTTCTAGCATGAAGACATATTAACTTAAATATATACAACACAAATCAACTGTACAGAGATATCGTCTGTTGAATGACATACGAACTTCAGGTTCACAAATATATACCATAATACAAAAATTCGATTAAAACAATGTTGCTTTTGTTATTTGCTTCTTCACCTCTTTGCTATCTTGTAGCAAAATCATTGGATCATTAAAACAGAAGCGAAGCAAACTTGGTACATAATAAATATACGTAAAATAACGAACTTCGTAACATTTGAGCAACTCGTACTGATAAGGTGTTGTAAACTAAGAATAATAAAAGCAGACAGAGAACTAATTATAATGCAACAAAACTATATATAATAACATAATGAGATAGAGAAGAGATATAATGGAAGAGCAAGAAGACTCTTTGTTGTATCCTCGTTTCAGTAGAATGTATGTGATACTAATTCTTATATTAAGTAACAAGACATGCGATACCATATGTATATATAGGAGTACTTCACCGCCAAACTAAGGAGGCTTCCCTGCTAAGCCAACTGTGGGCCACTGCATGCTTGCCACTTGTTACTAGAAGAGAGGTGGTGGCCACATACCATTACCACGTCATATTACAACAGAAAATTATATATGGAGGGGCATTTTTGTCTTTTTGCATATCAATTCTGTTAGATTTAACCCCGTTAAGTACTTATCTGCAATTAATTAAACTTTGGGTACCGTCAAAAAAAGTTTCAAACTTAGGGTACTGAATTCGAAATGAGTTAAAGTTGGGGTACTGACATGGAATTACCCCTTATTAGTTTTATGTGGATAAAATGCTATTTTACTGCACAAATGGCCCGAGAAGTGTTTTTTTGGTGAAAACATGTCGAAAAAGAGCAAAAAAGAACTAAAATGCAAAGGCGGGAAAAAGGGAGCAAGGTTGTCAGGTCAACTTGCCGGATTTCACCCGGCAGGCTCAGGCTAACCCGGCAACCCGTGGACAAAGGGGAGCAAGGAGCGAAGAGTTGCCCGAAAGCTCCCGGGCAACTTCCAGCCAACCTGTCGGGTTCAACCCGGCAACCCGTGGCAGGCAGAGGAAGCCTGCCGGGTTAACCTGGTGGGCGCAACCCGGCAGGCTATGGCTTCCAAAAACCAACCTGCTGGGTCCCACCCGGCAGGCTCACCCGATAGGCTGGTCAAATCAACTCCTAAAATCATAGATTTATTATTTTTGAATAGATTTCTCCCCACCTATATATACCCATCTCTCCCACCTACGAAAATTTCACCCCCAAATCATATTTAAATGTAAAGAGGTGTGGAGACGACTTGGAGGCGGTGTCAAGACGACTTGGAGGCTATGTAGAGATGACTTTGAGGCGGTTTCGAGGAGCGTTCGAGGAACGATTGTGAGGTCGGTAGTAGTGTTATCTAGGGTTCTCATTTTCATATTGTGTTGGGTTTAGTTTAGGGATTCGTATGGTTGAGATTGTAATTGAGAATTAGGAATTAATTGACGTATTTTTTGTGATATTTGTGTTGGATTGTATGATTAAAATGATGATGAATGTTATGGGTTTGTTGATTTGTGCTTTTAAGATCACGAGTAGCTAACTATTTAGGTTAGGAAAATTGATGAACGGAGATATTAATTTGATTAATTAAAGAATTAGAGGTTAAATTAATGGGTTTGTCAAATGAATTAAGACCTTAAATGTGAACTTAATGCTGGCTCTCGCGGGTAGGCCTGAGTTTAAATCAAATCTTGGAAGAGAGACGATAGCAATCGACCTAGGTGGAACGTAGAATTTAGGGGCCGGACTTACACGGTGTATCTTGAGGTTGTAATTTGATTTGTGACGACTTTGTAATTGCATGCATGTGATGGGGATACATATGTCGCGGATACAGTTTACTTCCATAGGGTACCAACCTGAAGGGATGAAGATTCCTACACGACCATTAAGACGAACCTAATTGGGTATTTTAGTTAATGGCATGACTAATGTATTCTGATTAGACAAAACCCTTGCTGATGACTGGTAAAACTCCTGTGATGTTTGGGGTAGGTTTGGAACATCTCAACTCTTAATTCCATCTCTTATTATGCTTTCCCGTAACTAATAATCAAATCCGGTAAAATTGAGTAAATTACTTATCCCCTGCATTCCCGACTCCCCGATCGCTTTTATATATTTGTTTACCCTCGTGTTAATTGCATATTTCTTGGGCTTGCATTGTGTGAACTGTGACGATTTCATATTGTGCATGCTCGGTTTTGTTTTTTATTCTCACCACCATCTTTCCAAAACCGATCAGACCTGCATCGTGGTCCTAAGCTTCTAGTGTTCACGCCTTATGGACAAACATTTCAGACAAATGTGCATTTTAAAAATCCGTAATATCATACGATTGGTCCTCCTGCTTCCACGCGGACGCATGTGCTCCACAATCAAGTCACCGATTCAAATCTCTATTCTATATCTCACAAAGCTGACTCACTCCTCTTCTCTTCATCGTCATTAGAAAATTGCCCCTTATTACTTCTCTTCATCTTCATCGTGATTACAAAATCATCCCTCACTGCTTCTCTTCTTTTCATCTTTATCATCCGCAGCACTACTCGAAGCATTACCTAAACCCTCTCTCTCTCTCGACCAAACCAGAACCCTACTTCTCTACGGCTTCTCCATGACTCAATCTCGATTGCATATTTTCCGCATTTGTTGTTGACGAGATCGAGGTCGGAGAGAGAGTGAGGTCGGGAGGAATAGAGGTTGGAGAGGGACATCAGAGATGGACGCAACTCTGAGGTTGAAGATATGATGAGTCTTCCTTATTGACTTCTTGGACTCTAAATCTTTGGCTGAAATTTTTGTTTATTTGAAGTCCAAATTAATGTGAGAGTTTACTCGAAAAATTGATAAAATTGTCCAGTTAAGTGAACTTTAGTTTCTCATTGTTTGGCCGATTTCGGTTCCTAATTTCGATAGCCGAATTTGTTAAACAGGTTTGAGCACCCGTACTTAGAGCTGTCCATATATGGTTAACCAGGACCGATTAGGTGAACAAGAAACTGAACTAGTGAAGTTCTGTTTTCAATTTTTAAAACCGAAATCGATCGGGAATTTCATAAGACCGGACATCCAGTTAACCAAGAATTTTGGTCGGTTAATCCGGAACCAAATTTTATTGATAAATGGGCCTAAACAACATACACAAGCTGGGTGTAAAAACAAAAATGAAATACAAACAGTAATTTTTTTCAAATTTCTTTTTATTAATGGATGTAAAAATATTAAGGATTGATCAAATATTGCCAAAAACACTTAATTTAGTGTCTCCCTAATGATTAAAAAAACAACCCCTAGAACTAATACCTCAGGACACAAAATTGAGACATTTACAACTATAAGTTCAAATTACAAGCATGATAATGTTATCCTGAAGCAAATCAGAAACATTCTAAGCGAGCTTCCTTCTTTTTCATGCTTCATCATCTTCAACCTTTTACATTAGTATAGGAGCCCCAATGGTACTTGCAGATGCTTCTATTTTCTGCAAAATCAGTAAGTAAACAAAGTCAATTCATATTTTTAGTGCAAATAATGTAACAAAGTTGAAAGAATTAAAGACAACAAAATTGAAGATAAATAATGTAGCAAAGTTGAAAAAATTGAAGACAAATAATGTAGCAAACAATAAAATCAAACCCATACCTTCTTTAACAATTTGAAACTTCTCAAGTTCTTCCTCCAGTGTTATTGTGTTAACAGGCAGTTTCAGCCAATCTTGGGTGCACAAAAGGTATAGGACAACAGTAGGTTCAGAGAGCTCCTAAAATTATTGATAATTCTGCCCCCAGCGCTAAAGGCTGATTCGGAAGAAATAGTAGAGATGGGTGTGGCCAAGATATCCCGAGACATGTGTAAAATGACTGGATAACGATGACCATTATTATTCCACCATTGCAAAATATCTATATCACCTTCTTTCTCGTCATCTTTTAGATAACGTTCAAGTTCAGATTTCACACTTCCCTCTTCGGACAACCTTTTTTTCTTATATTGTGAAAACATAACCTGCCTGCCCGGGCCAGCACCAGCAGTAAAGGTTGAAGCTTGTGACAGAGTCTCATGAACAACACCATACAACTTCACATACTCATCAAATAAATCAGTCCATGCTTGTGTAACACATGGTATGAGTTGATCATAAATTGCAGGAGGATAAATATGTTTGATCATGTAAATGACACAGTTCAACTTTTTGCGTGGATCTAAAACAGGTGCAATGAATGTATACATGTTAAGCATATTCATATCAGCAAAATACTTATCAAACTTAAGTGTCATTCTAGATGTCATGCTTTTCATACCCCTGGCATCACTAGATAGGCCTATCTTGATGAAATGAAATATATCACTAATGTCATCTAATGTTGTATGTGAAGTTGCATAAAAAGAACTAGAAACACAAGTAGTGATATCATAAAAAACTTTCAAGTAAGACATGAAAGCTTTTAAATTATTCCAATCTGAAAAGTTCAAGGGAACAAGAGATGTACCGTCTTTTCTCAAAAAAAATTTCCATCTCAACCCCCAAACAGAGGTCAATAATAGCATACCTCGCTAATGCTTTCTCCAACCTGCAAGCAGCATGAAACATTAAATAAGTTGAATTCCAATGGGTAGCAATATCAAGACACAATAATTTTTTAGTTTCAATACTAGCTTGCTCAACGACAACTTTAGAACAAGCCAACCTCATAGGAGAGAGTTTTGTAAACCTTACCGCAAACCAAATCCTTTCAACCGAGATTCCCAACATAACAATACCGTCGTCAACAACCAGGTTTATGATGTGAGCAATACATCGCATGTGCATGAACCTACCACCAAAATCATTGGTGGACAACAAGTTCATGCGATAAGTCAAGTACTCAATAGCCTTATCATTGGCACTAGTATTGTCTACAGTTGTCATCATGATCTTATCAATGCCACAAGAATTTAAACATCTCTCAACAATTTTGCTTATATTCTCACCTTTGTAAGACATAATAGGATAGAAGTTGAGGATCTGCTTGTGTAAGACCCATTCATCATCAATGTAATGCGCAGTTAAAGTCATGTAGCTTACCGCTTGATTTAATGTCCAAGTTGAAGGAATTATGCCAACACAAGTATCGGTAGTCAAAGACATTCTCAGTTTCTTGGGAGTAAAGTATGCATGCAGTTTAGCCTTCTCAGTCTCATACAAATAAAAAATATCCCCCATACATGTTTTTCTAGATGGTATATGAAATGAAGGACATGTAGTTTCCATGAACAATTTAAAACCCAAGTCTTTCACAAAGTTAAATGGTAGTTCATCGGTAATTAACATCTTGGCAAGAGCATCTTGGCAAGAGCATCTCGACAAGCGTCTTGATCAAAATGCCAAGATGTTAATTCGCTGGTGTTGTCAATCTTAAACAATAAAACTTTGCCTTTTATCAAAATTAGCCTTATTTTTTAAACAAGTTTTAGCATGTGTTAAGAGCGAAGATGTATCATTTAAATTTGAATCAGCAGGTAATAAACCCCCATAATGCATGCATTTAGCCTTCTTTTCCCCTATTAACCTCTACCTTAGTAAAGTGTTCCCAAGCCTTAGACTTGAGCTTACCATCTTTCTTACGAGGTCTACGGGGACGGGTTTTAGGTGGCTTACCTCGGGATGCAGTACCAGCAGTTGCTCCTACTGGCATTGCATCCGTATCTACTACAATTACATCTCCTCCAGCTCTAGCTCCAGATCTTGGTGGTCTAATGACAGTCTGGGAATCAACATCCTTGGAAAGAAAAAAACACAGCAAATCTAAACATGAGTGATTATTCAATTCATAACTTAAACCATAAATTGAGAAACAGAAACACTAAATTAGAAACCCCAAATCTCAAACCATAAAAAACCCTAAAATAAATAGAAACACCCCCAATTTTGGAACCCTAGACCGAAACCCCCGATTTTAAAAATATAAAACAGAAACCCCGAAATTTGGAACCCAAATAAAAAACCCCCAAAATCCGAAACCCTAAAATAGTAACGAACCCTACAAATTTCGAGCACAAACCCAAAAAAATTTTGAAGAATAGAAACCCCCAAAATATTTTGATCCCTAAAACCCAACTTCAAAAATAGAAACAAAAAATCAATTTAAATCAAAGAGTGAAAGATAGAGCACAAATTTTACATGTTGTTGCTCATGAGTCTCCATTTTTGAATGTGAAGTCGAGATATGAATTCAAAATCACAGTTTCCCCTCTATTTATAGAGAAATCACTTCGGAGTGTCTCTCCTCTGCTCCTCTCTCTTATGCTTCCAGTCAGTCACCAACGTAGGAAGATTAGACTGAGTTCTCCAGATTAAATGCAGAGGATTTGTATTCAGTCACAAACAACGTCAGATATCATCGCATTAAATGCGGAGGTGGGCTTGTAGATGGTGAAGGACGAGCACAG
Source organism: Geranium rotundifolium (assembly GCA_963920655.1). NCBI lineage: Eukaryota > Viridiplantae > Streptophyta > Magnoliopsida > Geraniales > Geraniaceae > Geranium > Geranium rotundifolium. Next base: position 13,756,160 of record OY987323.1, read on the forward strand.
AGGAGGAGAGGGAAAGGAAACTGGACCAGGGAGGAGCTATGTAGAGAGAAGACTCCCCTTTCCATAAAGGTAGAGGTGATCAATCGATTGGTCAGACGGGTTGAGAGAAGAGTTCTGAGATCGAGTTGAGAGATGAGAGGAAAGGAGAAGAGGGGTTTAGTCGAAACCCTAGAATTTGTGATGATGAAAGTGGTGTGGGGAGAAGTGATGATAGGGTCGCGGAAGAGGTGTGATCGTGATGAGTGAGAGTGACAGTGAGAAGGAAAGACGAGCGCGAGTCGTGAGTCGTGAGTCATGCGTGCGTTACTGCTAATCAAGAGCATGTGTGTGGCTGAGAGTGATTGGCCAACATGGGATGATCATGGCCACTGAATTTGTATGCAGTGAAACGAACAATATATATTCAAATAGAATTTCGAAGTTAAATCAGTACCGGTCGATACTGGTTAACCACAATTATTAAAATCAGAAACCGCATACCGGACCGGCTCTTACCGGTTATAACAAATCAAAACCGAATTGCTACCAGTTTGTTTTAGTTTCGGTTTTGTTTGGTTCTGGTCGGTTTTTTGGTTTCCGGTTTTATATGGTCACCCTTGCCCCTACTTGTGTATGAAACCCCTATTTACCAAACTATCCCTCTCAGGTTCTTCGTTTTCAGCCAAGCCCTTACACACGCACACACATCACAATCTGCAGACGTCCAAATCGAAGATCAATGGACTCTTCCATCGCCCGCACAACCTGGGAACTGGAAAACAACATCCTTCCGTCGAGCACCACCGTCGCCGACCCCTCCTCCGACGCCATCTTCCACTACGATGAAGCTGCTCAGGTGAAGTTCCAGCAGGAGAAGCCGTGGACCAACGACCCCCACTACTTCAAGCGCGTCAAGATCTCAGCCCTCGCGCTCCTCAAGATGGTCGTCCACGCCCGCTCCGGCGGCACCATCGAGGTCATGGGCTTGATGCAGGGCAAGACCGACGGCGACGCCATCATCGTCATGGACGCTTTCGCCTTGCCCGTTGAAGGCACCGAGACTAGGGTTAATGCCCAGGCCGACGCCTACGAGTACATGGTTGATTACTCCCAAACCAACAAGCAGGTCTCTCGTCTTCTCTAAAACCACAATCATGCTTTTCTCTATAATGTCTTTGCTTATCTATGCTTGTGTATGGATTGGAGGACACCTGATTTTGGATTCTCAGAATTTGTGCATAGTCCTTAAGAAAACAGTGGTAATAGTAGAATTTGATTAGAATTTTAAGAGGCCGACTTTTCTGTTTGCCGTAAAAACATTAACCCAACAATAGCACAATAACTTCGATTTCGAGTGAAATATATGGCTTGCATTGTCTTAGATGCTGTTTCATGGTTTAATATTGGTCTCTAACATGCTCAAACAGTGACCTTGTATCGACTTTTATCGATGACGACATCAAAGCCATAATTTAGTGTTCTATGTGAAAAACTTGTTCCTTCCCATTGCATTGGCATTTGGCAGATGTTTTCTAGTAATTCTGAGTTCTTATGCCATTCTTTACCCTTACCATGAATGTTCGATACAGGCAGGAAGGCTGGAGAATGTTGTTGGGTGGTACCACTCTCATCCGGGTTATGGATGCTGGCTTTCTGGTATTGATGTTTCCACACAAATGCTCAACCAGCAATTTCAGGAGCCCTTTCTAGCAGTTGTTATAGATCCAACAAGGACTGTTTCTGCTGGAAAGGTTGAGATCGGAGCATTCAGGACATACCCCGAAGGGTATAAGCCTCCAGATGAACCTGTATCTGAGTATCAAACCATACCATTGAATAAGATTGAAGACTTTGGTGTGCACTGTAAACAGGTTGCTCTACATCATCCTCGTATGTTGCTTCCACAACTCTTACTCTTTTTTTTGCTAACTTTATGTGTACGATGTTTTTGAACTTCTTTTGGGCAGTATTATTCCCTTGATATCACTTATTTCAAGTCGGCTCTTGATTGCCATCTATTGGATCTGCTGTGGAACAAGTACTGGGTCAATACCCTTTCCTCTTCACCTTTATTGGGGAATGGAGATTATGTTGCTGGGCAGATATCCGATCTAGGTAATTCCTCACTCTTCATTTTTGTGTTGGATATTACTTTTTATTGAATTAAGTGTAATTATTTCGTTAATGTGAAGTACGTGGCTGGGTTCCTTACTTCGTCTTATCATACACCAACTCATAGAAGTCCCGGCAGTCTTTATTGATATGAAATTGTATTCTGTGTCGTGCAGCTGAAAAACTGGAGCAAGCAGAGAATCAGTTGGCTCACGCTCGCTTTGGGCCATTAGTTGCACCCCCTCAAAAAAAGAAAGAGGTAAATTTATCATCTAATTTATGTTATGGTTGGTTTTCTTATGTAGTCTGAGCTCATTGCGCTTCAACCAGGGGATATCATGATTATTTTCATTTCATTTTCTTACATAAAATCTCTCTAGCACTTTGTTGTTGTTTACAAAATCTGTGTCATGATGATATATTGTCTGGTATGGGATTTCTCGAAATTATTCTGAATGAAACCTAAATAATCGCACGAGGCACACATACTTATGACATGAATATAGTCTTGTTAAATTTTGTTATGAAGAGTTGTTTGCCTGATTTATGCTAGTATGTATCTCCACTGTCATAGAGTTTTCGTGACTTTCTTTTTGTTGATTTATTTGTTAGTCTTGACCATTTTTAAATGTGGGGCCATGTTGGATTTTTATGCGGGTTTTGTTCCATTTACGTGTTACCATTCGATATGTCTATAGAGTACGAGAATACCATAATCTGTAGTTCAATGTTGTGCTTAAAACTTAAAAGCTTCTGCTTTCTCCACCCTGTGAAGTTCTGTCAAGAAGACCATTCTTAAGCCAAGGAGTGCTGTACAGTTGACCTGTATATGAGCATATGAACCAAGTCTTGATTTACACACACAGCACTTGACTGACCAATTGGTACATTTGTCTCAAGTGCCCCTGCTTTACTCGAGGAACTTATTTGGTGGGGTTTTAGTAAACTGTGAAGAATGTCAATTATAATAATTCAAGACTATCAATATCCAATGTGTACGACTTTCTCCAGCAAAGAGTCATCTTTATTGCATTCAGTAAAATGATTGCATACCACTCCAATAAAACTCTTTTTCCTTTCAATAGTTTCCTTATTTACCTGACATGCACAACTTGCATTTTCCAGAAAACCAAAACCAAATTTAACTGGACTATCTCGTAGTTCATCAGTATTCAAGACTTTTGGTTTCTGGCATATTCTGAGTTGTACCGTGTAAATTCCAAACTACTTTGATCAATTGATTCAGGTATAGGTATATATGTTATGGTACCCTTAACTGTCAAAAGTCCAATTAACTCTCATCATATGATCTAACATCTGATTCAATACACAGTTCCATTTTTGTTCACATATCATTGTTTTGGTTGTTTGTATTGGTTGTCATGCGAAGATGCTTGATTTCCTTTTACATTTGACGTGAATGCTTCTCTTATCTGCAGGAAGAATCTCAACTTGCGAAGATTACTCGTGATAGTGCAAAAATAACAGTGGAGCAAGTACATGGTCTAATGTCACAGGTGACAATTCATTCCAACTTTCATTCCAATGTTAATGAAACTTCCGAGTTCTCGATTTCTCCCCGAGAACTCGGTAATTCATTCCAATGTTATGAAACTTCCGATTTCTCATATTTTTAGAAACTCCTTATTTTTTTGTCTCGCCGAGCTCTTCTCAATTCCAACTTTTAGAACATTGCTCAAGATGCTGACTTTTGATTGCATCCGGTATAAATTTACTGTTCTGTTTTATTTTACCTCACAGGTTATCAAGGACATTCTTTTCAACTCTGTGCATCAAGCCAACAAGTCTCAGGGAGAGCCTTCTGATCCCGAACCAATGGTTGAAACCTGAAGCTGAAACAGAGGAATCTGAATCATACCTTATGTGCAGAATGACTTTTGATTTTGTCTTGGATCACTTTTTGTAGTCAGGATCTGTAGGTTTATATGATTGGACGATTGTAATTAGAGAGTTAGAGCGTTAAAAGTTGGAATGATCAAAATTGACATGATGCATATGCTTCCCATTTTATATTTGGTTGGCTTATATTCAGAATTATCATCCTCTCCGTGCCTAGCATCTCTCATGTTCTATTACACTCACTCAGAATTGCTTGGCTGTGTTTCCCAAGATTTGTATCACATGGGCCTAAAATCCTTATATATGAATGAATAGGGCCCAAGTCTACCTCGATCCCTTGGAATTTTAGAGGGTGGTCTTATGATTGGAAATCTTGAATACTACGAGCTACTGAGCTCTGCTATTTCTTCGTTTGCTGTTATTTTAGTAAATAAAAAAGGCGCGCCTGCTGCTTAAGGTTTATGTTTTCTCCTTTTCTGCCAAGGAATAACACTAAAATACCATTAAATTAAAGTTGAATGACATTTTAGTACATCCATTTTCATTTTAGTAACTTTAACTTTTATTTAACCATGTGTAGTGCCTTAACTATCAACCATTTTTACTTTAATACATCAATATAATTATGTTGAAAATACAAAATACCCTTAGATACATTTCTTATTTCAAAATTACCCTAACCGTAACCTTCACCCCTAACCCTTTACCTGATCTAACATAATCTTAACTCCAGCCCTAACCCTAACCCTTAACTTTAAACTCTTAATTTATGATTGTTAGAACAGTTAAATATAATTAGAGTTGAAATTTAGCTTACTTTTCTATGTCTAGTTGATTTCTTACTATTCCATATATAACCAAATTAGTTATTGTAATTAGAACAAGTTATTCATAATAACAATAATGCTAATATATTCTGGAATTCAACATGGTATCAGAGGTGGGTTAGCCTTTTCCTTTTTCCTCTTCTTCTACTACAGTAATTTTGAATGTTATAGTGATTCTCTACAGTACTCTGCTACAGTGATTTCAGTGCAACAGTACCTGAAAAAAATTCATGTTGTTTTCCTCTCTCCGCCTTCTATATTGTCAGTATGTCTTTCGTCAACTTGAAATCGAGTACTCTTTCCTCATTTATGAGTACTCCCGTGATTACATTCGAAAAACTAAGTAGAAGTGCCAATTATTCATCATGGGCAGCTTTTGTAGAATCATGGTTTATGAGCCACGGGCTCGAAGATCATCTTACGAAGACAAGTGAGACGATTCCTAAAGTCGATCGAGCTCAATGGAAAAAGACAGATGCGTTATTGGTCACTATTTTGTGGCAATCAATTGATCCAAAAGTGTATGCCATATACAAGGCCTACCGGACATGCGTCAAAGTGTAGAGTAAGCAAAATCTCTTTACACTAATGACATTCAACAATTTTATGCTTTGATTTCTAATATGATTCAACTGAAGGTGACAGGATCATATAAGTCCAAATTTATTGGTCGATTAGAGTCTCTAAGAGAAGAGTTTAACGCGCTCATGCCAATCAGTGAAAAAACAGATACCCAAATAATTCAACGAGACACAATATTTATGGTGTTAGGTCTTACTAACATGCCTCCACAATTGTCTTCTGTGCTTGATCAGATTTTGGCTACTACTACTTGTTGGAGTTGTGCCCTAGCCCAATGTAATAAATTATCTATGTGTAATGTTTTATCATCCTTTAGAATAAATAAATAAAACAATATTGTATTACTAATGTATTGTAGTAATATATTAAATGTGATTTGATCTATGTCATTATGTGTGTCAGCAATAATAATATATATGTAGATCGAAAAGAATCACATTTAATGAGTCTCTGGTCATATAAGCTTCTTCAGAAACGACCAGTATGAGGATAACTCTATATGATCACACTCTACTGATCATGGCAAGGCAGTGCCGAAGTTAGATCATGGATATCATTCGGGAAGTGATATTGGACGACCCGATTGTGAACATGTAGCATAGATTTTGTCATGAACATACTCACATATCATAGCTTGTCAAAGTATCCTTAGACCAAGGAGTGTTTGTAGTTACTGCAATTTTGATCAATCTAGTCGTGCAAGATGCCACACACAAAGTTACGCAAGAAGCTATAACATTGTGTCTGACTTCTTGTGTAGATAATGCAGGACAGTAAATATAAAGCTATAAACTATGACACAGCAGATTGTTTACCCAGTTCGGTGCAACGTCACCTACGTTTGGGGGCTCTCAGCCTAGTGGAAAGATTTCACTTATCAGTAATTCGTCAGAACATACAAGTACCTGTGATCATCCCTAAATCTATACTTTATGCTACGTCTTATAGTGCAATCTATCTCAGGGTCTCCACCTGAATCCAAGACTCCGTCTTGATTCCACTCTTCGAGCAATCGCCTTGCTCTATCAGTTCAAGTCTTCGTACAACTTGGTGGTTGCGTGCAGTCTTCACTCACGCGATCAGTAAACCCTCAATCACCTAACTCTCAATAGTTATGTGATGCACAATATCCTTAGCTCAATCTGCAATCTCTCAGCCCACAGACCTTCACGTCTAAGAGCCTTGCAAATTATTGCTAGGAAGCAAATAAAGAACCACACAATTGCTAAGGGGGTAGCCTAAGCTTTTATAGCAATCGAGGATGAGTACTAACCCTAATGGGTTTCCTCTTAAGCGCCGTCTTTCTTCTTTCCAGAATCGGAGTCGTTCTGGAATTTCCTAATCGTCTCCTTCCTTTTCTGACGAAACTGCACTTTCCTGATTTATGTCGATCAGGATGTTTGCCGAGACGCCGTCAACAATGTTACACAAGATGTCGCAGAAGATGCTTCGACATTCTTTGTAGCATGTTCTTCAGTTCCTTTAAAAATCAGCCAATCTCTAAAACCGTCGTAACTACAATCTACCCCTTTGGCTATTTTTAAGGACAACATTCTTCGTCGCATTCTGCGTCGCATTTGTCGTCGATGCACTCGATCGGGAGTCATCAAGTCATTTTACGTTTCGCGTCTCGTAACATCTTTTGCGCATAGCGTGTGTCGCGCGTATCATCGCGTCTTCGCGTCGTCTCTATCTTTCTTCCTTGTATCATCGTGATCACGCGTATCTAACTTACTCCCCCTTGCTGGCTCAAAAAGAGCCAAAGTTTAAACAAATATTTGTAACAAGGCAGGGTAATAAGAAACAAATCCAAACTTAACTCACACTCACTCCCAATCAGCAGTCAAGAGTAAGTGTGAAACAGTGTTCAACAAAAAATTACAAAATAAAGTTGTTCAGTTGTTCGGTAATCAGAAAGTTTATAGAATCAAACAGAGCTGCTGCTGGAGCTGGCAGTCTCTTCGTCAATTGCTTCAGTTGAGGCATCTTGAGTAGATTCTTCTGGGGTATTTGGTAGAGAGGTGGTGTCATCATCTTCGGAGCCTGGAGGGGACATGGACTTTAACAGGTTGGCACAATGTGATCGTCGCTGGGAGAGATGCTTCAGGGCTGTCTTCAGATTGACGATGTCCTTATCAAGCACGACTATCTCTCTTTCAAGCATCACTGCATCCCTGCTGGTGGTCTTGTTTGGAGGGGCGGCACTTGTGGCTCGACTGGTCGTTGCCTTGGCTTCTGGCCTGACAAGATCAGGAGCATGCTTGCCCTCAAACAGCTTGTGGCTTACCACAATCAGTCCTCCTCGTTTGCCAACCTTATCCGTTGTCTTCAACACTCCGGGGTGTTGATGTACAAGCAGCTCAGAGATAAGGGAGGGAAAGGCAATAGGTATTTTTGCAGCAAGTGATCTGGCATGTCGAATAAGATGATCAATCACAAATTGTCCAAAATCAAGAGTAGACCCAGTACCTATTTGGAAGATGAGTATCGCCAGCTCTGGTTTGATAGAGGATGCGTGTGTGGAGGGAGCCCAATTTGCTACTCCGATGCGAAAGAGAATAGAGTACTTGGATGTAAGATCTGATGCTGCCACAATGCCTTTGGTCGGCCACTTTCTGCTTTTGTCTCCGGTAATCTCACGGAGTACCATGTTTAGGTCAGGTGAAGGCATAGATCGCACACGCTTTCTCCCCAGGAAATCATTTATGATGTCAGAGGAGATGTTGAAGCGGATGCCTCTGACATACACTTTCTCAAAATCCGGATCATCCGGAGTACCAAACCCAGTAGGCAAGTTGGCGATGAATTCTTTGACCAAGAGGGGATAGTGGTTACCAATGTTTGTGACGGTCTTCATAAGCTCTGCCTGCTCCAGAAGTTGGACAATGGCTTCTAGTCCCAGCAGTTCTGATGACAGGGTCTTCTCGGGATACGCCGTTCTCTGGAACACGAATTCCCATCTTTTCGCACCGTCTGCCGAGTGAAACGACACATTGTCGTAAGGAACACTCGATGTGTTCTTGACCGTCTTTAGGCTCTTTCCCTTCTTAGCTTCCCTTGCTGCAACCTCCTCTACCTCGTCATCAGTTGCTTCATCTACCAATCTCTTTTTGGACACACTTTTCTTCCCTTTTTCCTTGACGGAAATCTTCTTCTTTTTGTTGCTGGGGCCTCCAGCATCTTTGACCTCCTTCCTCTTCTTAGTTTCTTTGAGTTTTTCAACCATCACAGCTAGACTTTCATTTTCTTCTAGTACCTTCTTCTTCAGGGATGACAACACCGTGTGTGCTGCCTCAGTAGCATCCTCTGTCGCATCTTCTCTGGCATCCAGAGGAATTTCTTCTGTGTTAATTGTGGCGAGACTGTTGTCCTTCTCAGCTTCTTCCGAGTCAGCGACTTCTTCTTCTACTACAACCTCCTTTGTGGCTTTAGGAATGACATCTGTTGTACCTTCTTGAGGTGGTTCTTGGTTTTCCAGTAGCGACTCCAACAAGTCACTATTTCTAGAGGTATCGGTGTTTGAAATAATGGAAGAGTCGATACCTGGGACATTTGTTGGTACTGGAACAGGAACAATCTGCATGGACGCTTCTCGGCTTTCTTCCCCAAGATCAGTCTCTCTTTCTGGCCCTGTTAGCTCTGTCATGGAGAATGCAGAGCTTCCGGTTCGAGATCGTTTAGGACTCGAGAAAAGGTGGGCATTGGGGCTTCCTCTGGTGAGGTTTCTGTAGGAGATTCTTCAGTTTTCTTCAGCGTCTTTGGTCCTTTGATTCGGACTCCATGCTTGTTGGTTTTTGGATTGCGGCTCTTGGACCTTTTTGCTTCTGCTTTCTTGGGTTCGGATCTTTTACTCCCACTGGCCTTCTTTGGTGCTAAAGTGCTACGAGTCTTCACCATATCTGTGTTTTTTTTTCGTTGCAGACTGTGAAGGTGGGGGAGACGAGAGCGAACACGAAAAGGGGCAGACTAGTTTTAGATTTTGAAAGCAGGTTGATTCAAATCTGTTAAAGTCCGAGCGTATCTTTTGTGAACTTTCCTTCCTTTATATGGGTTTTTGGTATGCTTGGCCTAATGGCATGTGTTGGGATTTTGGACCGGTTCATGAAGAGGCACCAACTAACTCCTCTTAACTGTTTCTGCGACATCTATTGCTCGTTGATGGTGCACAGACCGAGTGATGATCTGAGATACTCAAATCTGCTCGCATCTAATGCCTTTGTGAAAATATCTGCAAGTTGCTTCTCTGTATGGATGTGCTCTAGGATGATCTTCTTATCTTCGACTAGCTCTCGAATGAAGTGGTGTCTAATGTCAATGTGTTTGGTCTTACTGTGTTGGACATGATTTTTGGAGATGTTGATGGCACTGACATTATCACAATATAAAGTCATGGCTTCCTGTCTGACATTGTATTCGACTAACATCTGCTTCATTCATAGTAGTTGTGTGCAGCTACTCCCAGCAGCAATATACTCTGATTGGGCAGTGGAAAGGGCAACACAGTTTTGCTTTTTACTAAACCATGATATGAGGTTGTTGCCAAGGAAAAAGCATCCACCAGATGTGCTTTTCCTATCCGTTGTGTTTCCAGCCCAATCGGCATCACAATACCCGACCAGGGTAGAGGATGTGTCGAATGAGTATAATAAACCCAAGTCTGTAGTCTCAGAGATATATCTTATAATTCTTTTAGCTTGGGAGAGATGACTAACCTTCGGATTAGCTTGATATCGTGCACATACTCCTACAAAGTAGGCAATATCTGGTCGACTCGCCGTAAGGTAGAGAAGACTACCGATAATGTTTATGTATAGGTGTTGGTCGACGGCTTCTCCTGGATCATCTTTAGTTAGCGTGATATGTGTAGTTGCAGGTGTCCTTTTATGTGAGGCTTTCTCTAGCCCAAACATCTTGACAATATTCTTCGCATATTTGCTCTGAGATATGAAGATGCTATCTTTTAGCTGTTTGATTTGGAAGCCTAGGAAATAGGTAAGCTCTCCCACCATGCTCATCTCGAATTCTGATTGCATCTGTTGAATAAATTTCTCTACCATCTTGCTTGACATCCCTCCAAAGACAATGTCATCGCCATATATTTGAGCTATCATCAAATTCCCGTCCTCATTCTTCACAAATAGAGTCTTGTCGACTCCCCTTCTAGTGTAGCCGCTTTGAATCAGGAATTTTGTGAGCCTTTCATACCAAGCCCTTGGTGCTTGTTTCAACCCATAGAGAGCCTTCTTGAGTTTATACACATGATCAGGATAGTGTGGATCAATAAATCCTTTGGGTTGTGACACATATACTTCTTCATTGAGGTCCCCATTCAGGAATGCACTTTTGACATCCATCTGGTAGAGCTTTATCTGTATATGGCATGATATTCCTAGTAGGAGACAGATTGCTTCAATTCTTGCTACAGGAGCAAAGGTCTCATCGAAGTCGACTCCCTCAATTTGAGTATAACCTTGAGCAACTAACCTGGCTTTGTTGCGAGTAATGTTGCCCAGCTCATCGGACTTGTTTTTGAAAATCTATTTTGTGCCAATGATATTTCCTTCACTTGGTTTGGGCACCAGTTCCCACACCTAGTTTTTCTCAAATTGAATCAGCTCTTCTTGCGTAGCATTGACCCAATACTCATCATTGATGACTTCATTGATATGTTTGGGTTCTGTCTTTGAAACGAAGCAAATATTGCCTATCATCTCGTTGTAGTCTTCAGGAGTTTTTGACCGAGTCCGTATACCTTCATTGAAGTCTCCAATTACTCCAGAGATAGGATGATTAGTTTGGATTCTTCGCGAGGGATTCTTGTTGCTGGTTTCAGGAACTGTTTCATCGTTATCGACATTTGGACTAGCATCATTGTTTTCTGATTTGCTGCTAGCATCTTCTCTGACATCAGTAATAGCATCCTTCCTAACATTGTTGGGAGGATAGACTCCGTCCTCGTCTGTCGCGTCTTCTGAGGCATTTTCACAGTCATCATCAACAACAATATTGATTGATTCCATCATGGTTTTGGTTCATTTGTTGAAGACTCGGTACGCGCGACTATTCCTTGAGTAACCAAGGAAGATGTCTTCATCACTCTTTGGATCAAGCTTTCGACGAGGCTCTCTATCAGCCAGAATATAACAAGTGGAACCAAAGATATGGAAGTACTTGACATTTGGCTTTCTCCCCCTCCATATTTCATAATGAGTTACTGACATACCTGGTCGGAGAGTGACTCGATTGTGGATATGGCAAGCAGTGTTAAGTGCTTCTGCCCAAAAGTGAGTTGGTATGTCCTTGGCCGGCATCATAACTCTAGCCATCTCCTGTAGAGTCCTGTTCTTGCGCTCAACAATGCCATTCTGTTGGGGAGTGATTGGTGCTGAGAATTCATGAGCTATCCCTTCTGAGTTGCAGAATTCTGCAAACTTGCTATTTTCGAACTCTCGACCATGATCACTACGAAGGCGGATTATTTTGCCCATTGTCCCTCCTTTTTCTCGTTGGACATGGATGCACAGATTTTTGAAGATCGAGAAGGTGTCTGATTTGTCACGAGGGAAGTCAACCCAAGTGTACCGTGAGTAATCATCTACACATACAAAGACATACTGTTTTCCTCCAAGGCTTTCAACTTGCATTGGTCCCATGAGGTCAACATGTATCAGCTCAAGTACTCGAGAGGTGGTGATATGCTGTAGCTTCTTGTGTAACATCTTGGTTTGCTTACCAATCTGACATTCTCCGCAGATCTTTCCTTCCACTATTTTCAGGTTCGGAATTCCTGTAATTGCCTGCTCGGAGATTGCCTTCTGCATGCTTCTAAGATTTAGATGTCCAAGCTTTCTGTGCCACAGTTTGGTTTCTTCTGCTTTGGAGACAAGGCATTTGGTCGCTTCGATATGTGATTCGGGCGACCAGATATAATAATTATCCGTTGAGCGAACTCCTTGTAGGATAGTGACTTGATCGACGTCTTTAACTATACAGGCTTCTTTAGTGAATTTCACTTCTGAACCTAGATCACAGATCTGGCTGATACTAATCAGGTTTGCCTTAAGTCCTTCTACTAGTAATGCTTCAGTTAGGCAAGTGGCTCCTGGATGCTTGAGTACTCCTTTTCCAATGATTCGAGCTCGAATCCCATCTCTAAAAGTAACAAAGCAGTTTGTATATAATTTGAGATTGGAAAGAAACTCTGGAGTACCTGTCATGTGTCGAGAACATCCACTGTCGAGATACCAGTCCTTGTTTGTTGATGCACTTAAGGATGTATATGCAACATTAGCTCGATAGACTAGGTTCTTAGGTCTCCATTCAAGGCGGGCGGTTTTCTGAGGAGTTGAGAGATGCCTTTGATGTCTCTTTTGTGGTAGCTGAGCTTGCTTCCTCCCAAGAAGTTGAAAACCAAAAGGTCTGATGTGACCTTGTTGACCACAGTAATGACATATCCATTGATATTGATAAGCTGGTCTTCTGTAGTATTGTTGTCTGCGTGGAGGATGTCTTCTGGCAGTTGCTTGACAAGAACATGTTGTAGACGATGTCATGGCATTTGTTGTAGGTCGTCCTGTAGGATGTGTTGGGGCATCCAGTGGTTTCTTGTCAACCATGGCTTGTTGTGGGACAAACTTCGTTACTGCTGTTGAGGGGATATCGTGCGTGTACCCTAGTCCCGTTGTATCCTTGGACTGCTTTCCCACTGATAGAATCTTGTCAAGGCTTTCCGTGCTAGGATTCATCATCTTTACCGATTTAGTCATAAGACTAATTTCTCCATTAAGTCTGGTGATTTCGCGTTTTAGCTCCACGATCGTCTCTAGAAATCTAGACTTGTCGTTGGTAAGACTGATAATCCGTTCACCTTGTTGATCAAGTATCAGAGTTTCCTTGATCCATCTGGTATGTAAGCCTTTGTATGCCTCGACTAGTTGCTCTTTAGTCCAATTCTCATTTGGAGTTGGATGGTGGTGATCATCATTGATATTGGCAGAATTATCAATGTTACATACAGGAGTAGTAGTAGTGAATGCAACAAAGTTGCTTACCTCTTCAGATCCACTATCTTCATTGTCATCATCTGATAGAGTGGCATTGTAACCTCGTTTTTGTTGTTTGAGGAAATTTGGACATTCTCTACGGAGGTGGCTGAATCCTTCACATTCATGACATTGAAGTCCTTTGTTTTTGTTGTTTGAGGAAATTTGGACATTCTCTACGGAGGTGGCTGAATCCTTCACATTCATGACATTGAAGTCCTTTGTTTTTGTTGTTTTCTTCCCCACTCCTGTTTGGTCTGTCAAGACTTCCTCCTGTTTGAGCTTTTTGTGGAGCTTTGTTTCTAGCATTTGTTGTGACATTCCGTCCACCCATTCAACTGAATCTTCTCATGACTTTTTTGTAATTTTTTGTGAGAAGGGCCATTGTAGCATCGATGTCTTCGTCAGAATCAGAATCCTCAGGATCTGGTTGCTTGTGCGTTGAGCTTTTGAAAGCAACTCCTTTGTTCCTTTTGTCGATGTTAGGCAGAGACAATTCATAGGTCATTAGAGACCCCATCAGCTCATCAAAATTCAAGATCTTGAGGTCATGAACTTCTTCAATTGTAGTGATCTTCATCTTAAATCTAGGGCTAAGAGCACGCAGGGTTTTTCTTACTAATTTTTCATCAAACATTGGTTCTCCCAGAGAATAGGATTCATTGGCTAGATCACGTATACGAACATTGAATTCGGCAATTGATTCGTCCTCTTTCATGACAAGGGCTTCGAAGTTGGTTGTTAAGTATTGCAGTTTTTGTTCTCTAACCTTGGTTATTCCTTCATATGCAACTGCAAGGATGTCCCATGCGGATATGGCAGTTGTGCATGTGTTGATTAGTCTGAATACGTTCTTGTCAACGCCGTTGAAGATAGCATTCAGAGCTCATGAGTTTCCCAGTGATTCTTCATCTTCATCATCAGTCCAATCTTTTTCTGGTTTTGGACCGATAGGATTACCATCGTTGTCACTGAGTTGTGGGGCATTCCAACCATTGATCACAGCTTTCCATGTTTTGTTGTCAAGTGACTTCATGAAGGCACACATTCGAGCCTTCCAATAGCCGTAGTTGCTTCCATCTAGAACAGGTGGTCGATTTATGGATCCTCCTTCTCTGGTATTGTCCATCTTGATCAAAATATTTGTTTTGGGAACTCACCTAAAGCTGTAGGTGCCTCCTCTGATACCAATTGAAATTTTGATCAATCTAGTCGTGCAAGATGTCACACACAAAGTTACGTAAGAAGCTATAACATTGTGTTTGACTTCTTGTGTAGATAATGCAGGACAGTAAATATAAAGCTATAAACTATGACACAGCAGATTGTTTACCCAGTTCGGTGCAACGTCACCTACGTCTGGGGGCTCTCAGCCTAGTGGAAAGATTTCACTTATCAGTAATTCGTCAGAACATACAAGTACATGTGATCATCCCTAGATCTATACTTTATGCTACGTCTTACAGTGCAATCTATCTCAGGGTCTCCCCCTGAATCCAAGACTTCGTCTTGATTCCACTCTTCGAGCAATCGCCTTGCTCTGTCAGTTCAAGTCTTCGTACAACTTGGTGGTTGCGTGCAGTCTTCACTCACGCGATCAGTAAACCCTCAATCACCTAACTCTCAATAGTTATGTGATGCACAATATCCTTAACTCAATCTGCAATCTCTCAGCCCGCAGACCTTCACGTCTAAGAGCCTTGCAAATTATTGCTAGGAAACAAATAAAGAACCACACGATAGCCTAAGCTTTTATAGCAATCGAGGATGAGTACTAACCCTAATGGGTTTCCTCTTAAGCGCCGTCTTTCTTCTTTCCAGAATCGGAGTCGTTCTGGAATTTCCTAATCGTCTCCTTACTTTTCTGCCGAAACTGCACTTTCCTGATTTCTGTCGATTAGGATGTTTGCCGAGACGCCGTCAACAATATTACACAAGATGTCGCAGAAGATGCTTCGACATTCTTTGTAACATGTTCTTCAGTTCCTTTAAAAATCAGCTAATCTCTAAAACCGTCGTAACTACAGTTACTATGTAATCAATAACTGAGTTTGATATTGCCTAGCATTATCTATAAATGGTAATCTTAAGGGCTCTGATTGGCTCAGTTATGGATTACATGAGTGAACCCGAAAGACGGCTAAAGAATTTATCCCTCATGCTCAGGCATGGGAAAGATATTTGTTTGGGTCACTTGATGAGAATTACTAAAAGGAAATGCATGGCTATGCTTGAGATACACGGTATCAGGATTCAGTCATCTCACAAATCAAGAAACAATGATTGATTAAATAAAAATGACGGCTCTATGCCTTATGATCAATTTGGATATCTAGTGATAAAAGGATAATGACTTGGACGATATGAGATTAAGTCGAATCATTGATAAATCATGGGCGTTGGGTAATCATAATGTCTTACTAGGGGAAACTTATGATGGGGAGGGAAAAATGGTAATTTTGCGCCGATCTGCCAATGTGTCGTGAGTTTAGAGGGTCACACTTAAAACGATGAGTATGGAAAAAGTGGACTTCGAAAGTCCAAAGGAGAAGAGATAAGAAATTTGAAAATTCACTTCCCTGTTTAGTTAGTTCGGACCGATGTAAACTAAACTGGAAAGGATTAGACAATTGCCGGTCTAGGTTGTAAACCAGACGGTTACGAAAATTGGTCTAAGTGAATTTTAGGCTGATTTAATTCGAGTCATTTAATTAATAATCCTAAGTCTAATTGGGATCAAAGAATTTTATTTAAATGAACTTGAACTATATTGAGCTTGAGGCCCTTTTAGAATTTGATGAATTATAATTTAGAGATAATCCTATTTTGGGAAACTGTTTGAATGGGAAAGGTTTAACTAATAACTAAATTGGAATAATCGACAAAATGAAAGGGGATGATTTTTGGGAAAATAATAATATATTTTCAAACCAAAAATCGATCCCCTCACCCTCTCTCTTCCCATTCGCCCGACTCTCTCTCTCTCTCTCTCTCTCTCTCTCTCTCTCTCTCTCTCTCTCTCTCTCTCTCTCTCTCTCTCTCTCTCTCATCTAGTAAATTATCAAGATGGTTTTGATCCTCATGATCACTATGTCGTTTGGGTGGACTTGATAGATATCAAGCTCTTTTGGGTTTCGTTGTGTCGGATTCGAAAAACACCAAAGTTATCATTTTATTCTTGTAATTATATGCTGAAATAATTTTGCATGAAGATCACATGTTGTTAGTATGGAATTCATGGTTAAATCTCGATTCCGCTTGCATGATATTAATTATTTTGGACCCCATAGAATCCTTCACTACTATCCCCATTTTACAAAATTCTTCTACACTTCATCTGCTCATTTATATTACTGATGTATGTCATTAGCATCTTCATCAGTTGGATATCAATAATACTTCTCTTCATGGTAACCATGAGGAAGAGATCTACATGGAGCAACCCCAGGTTTTGTATTTAAGGGGAGACTAATTTAGTATGCAAACTTCGGCGTTCGATTTATGGTCTCAGACAATCTCCTCGGGATTGGTTTGGGAGATTCAACACTGTCATCCGACAATTTGGCATGATTCAGAGTGATGCCGATCATTCTATGTTATATCACCACTCAATCCGAGGCAAGTATATTGATCTGGCGGTGTGTGTGGATGATATCGTTCTCCCTAGAGACGATGAAGAAGGAATATGTGGATTAAAAGAGCACCTCGTTCAACACTATCAAACTAAGGACTTGGGTCAGCTCAAGTACTTATTGGGTATTGAGGTTTCCCAAGCCAATGCATTGGTCATTTCTCAGAGAAAATACGTTGTAGATATTCTTGAAGAGACCAAGATGCTTGAATGTCGTTCATGCGACATCTCAATAAACCCAAATTCTAAACTTCTTCCAGGACATGGGGAACCTCTAGAAGATCTTAGAAGGTATCAAAGAATCGTTGGGAAACTTAATTACATCACTATAACTCGACCAGACATTTCATTTGTTGTGAGTCTGGTAAGTCAATTTCTTCAATTTCCATGTGATTCTCACTGGGATGTAGTAATACGCATTTTAAGGTATATCAAAGGAACTACATGACAAGGGCTACGTTATGAAGACAAAGGGCATACTGAGGTTATTGCCTATTCTAATACAAATTGGGAAGGATCTCCTTCATATAAAGGTCAAGTTATTTTGTAATGATGAGGGAAAATCTTATCTCATGGAAGAGTAACACTATCACCTTTTTTTCTTGTAACGGCGCACGTTATATGCGCCGTTACAGAGCGTTTGTGCGCTGTTACAAACTGTAACGGTGCACAAAAACGTCTGTTACGGCACACATATTGTGCACCGTTACAACATCGCCGTTACAAACTGTAACGGCGCACTCCGTCTGTGCGCCGTTACAAAACCTACCGTCACTGTTTCCCTAGTTGACGGTGCCATTATCGTTTGCAACGGTGCACAAACGGAATGCGCCGTTACACCTTCTAACAGTAACGTCGCACCCCGTTTGTGCGCCGTTAGAGAGCGTAACGGCGCACAGACGGTGTACGCCGTTAGAAGGTGTACCGGTGCACTCCGTCTATGCGCCGTTACAGAAAAAATAAAATTTTTAAAAAATATAAAATATAAAATATTTTTTATTTTTTATTTTTTTAATTAAATATTCTAAAAATGAAAATTAATATCAAAATGAAAATTAATATCAAAATGAAAATTAATATCAAAATGAAAGTTATTATTCATATTCATATTAAAATTTGTTTAATACATAATATATACATCGAGATGCGAACTATGACGACGGGCCAAAATGATCTCTACACCTAGGTGGGTCAAATGGAGGTGGAGGGGCATTAGGAATTAGAATCCTTAGCTGTTCTTGGAAGTACATGAACATCTACTGATTTTGGGAGGCCTCAGTCCAAAGTAAATGCTGGTTTTGGGAGGCCTCAGTCCGAAACTCTGTAATAACCTCGGCTTGTTGGGCGACCTGAGTCCGGAGCTCCGAAATCTCCGCAGAACTAGAATCGGAGGAGGTCGAACGTCTTCTCTGTCTCGGCGGTGCCTCGTAATCACTCCCGCAACCCCGGATGCGTCGTCCTCTGGAGGGTTCCATAAGTTTTTCCTCTGGCAAACTCGACCTCGCGAACATGCTCGACAGCTAGTCGTTTGACCTCATCCTCTTCAGCGTCGGTCATCATCTTCAGAGTTCCATCCTCGTTGTAGTTCGCCTGGTCATTCTTCCAAAAGCCCTAAGCGCATTCTTAATGTAACTCTGTAAAAAAAATTGATTAATATAATAAATTTAAATATTAAAATTTTAAAAAAATGAGTTTAATTAAACTTACAAGTTTCGGGTTGAGTTCCTCCTCATCCTCGTCCTCCTCCCCCTCCTGATTACCATCACGAGACTTACGCTTCTTTAGAGCCTTCAGAAAGCCCTCCAACTTTTTGGAGACCTTTAATTCCCCAGCCTCCGTCATCCTCTCCCAAAGAGTTCGGAATGAGATTTTGCCAGTGTGGTGGTTTAATTTGTTCTCGCTCCTCCGTATGGTACTCATTTGAGACCCAACTTCTTCCTGAAAAAAATGAAATTGAATTGAATTAATTGAAAAAAAATGAAATTGAAATTAAACCTATTAAACATAAAATTTGTAATATACCTCGTTGGCATCAAAATGATGAACGAGCCAACGCCATTGGGGCTTCTTCCCTTTCAGATACTTGGGAATCCCATTACGGTCTAATCTAGTAGGGTCCACGTAGAGTTTGTAAAACCGCTTCATGTTCGATTTTCGCTCCTTGTAAGCGTTTATGGCCGCCTCACGAATCCACCTCCTCAGCTCAACGGAATCTGACACTGCAAACAAACGCTGAAATTGAAAAACACCACGTCAATATCTATAATACGGCATTTGAAAATTCATTTTGAGTAAGTGTTGAAATTACCTTAAAGCTCCTCCAAAATAATTGGAACTCAGACGCCGGCAGATTCCCAAACGTTTGGTAGGAAGCGTCGCGTTCTCAAGCGAATTTCCCTATAATAGCCTTTACCCTTTCCATTGATAATTGTCCTCCTTGGACACGTGGTCGGCCGTTTTTTCAAGTCAACAGAAAAGGACCTCCGTTCACCAGGACCGCTTTCTCTTCTGGGTCTATGTTGACGTCGACCTTTTGCTCCTTTCTTGCCATGGCTTCCCAGCTCTTCGTGTTTAGGCAGTCCACTTCAACTTTGTAATCGAAGTACAGCTTGTACCTCAGAATCTCTCTTTAGTTGAGGGGAAGGAGCCTCCACTCGTTCAACGGGAGTTCAGACTCATCTGACACAGTGTCCTCTTCGGAGGGTCTAGCGACGTCTCCGAGCATCTCCTGGAAAGTCCAATCATCCGGGACATGGAAAGTCCAATCAATCTCCGTATGCCATGGATCAATCGACTGAGTTGGCTGCGGCGGTGACGGAGTGTACATATCATCTTGTGACTCCGGCGCATGTGAAGCCACAAATAACGGAATGTCCATTCTGGCCCGCCTAGGTGCCCTGGCCTTATATGCCTTACGTTTCGGCTCCATTATCTGTAATTGTAAGAAGGAAAAGGTCATGAAATGACCGAATTACCCCTAATTCGGCCGGAAATGACCGAATTACCCCTAATTCGGTCGGAAATGACCGAATTACACTTTTTAGCCATAAATGACCAAATTACCCTTAATTCGACCGGAAATGACCAAATTACCCTTTTGAGGACATAAATGACCAAATTACCCCTAATTCGGTTGGAACTGACCGAATTACCCCTAATTCGGTCGGAACTGACCGAATTACCCTTTTGAGGCCATAAATGACCAAATTACCCATAATTCGGTCAGAAATGACCGAATTACCCTTTTGAGACCATAAATGACAAAATTACCCTTAATTCAGTCAGAAATGACCGAATTACCATTTTGAGGCCATAAATGACCAAATTACCCCAAATTCAATCGGAAATGACCGAATTACCCCTAATTCGGTGAGAAATGACCGAATTACCCCTATTTCGGTCAGAAATGACCGAATTACCCTTCTTAGCCATAAATGTCTGAATTACCCCTAATTCGGCCAAAAATGACCGAATTACCCTTTTGAGACCATAAATGACAAAATTACCCCTAATTCGGTCAGAAATGACAGAATTACCATTTTGAGGCCATAATTGACCAATTACCCCTAATTCGGTCGAAAATGACTCAATCACTCTTTTTGGCCATAAATGACCAAATTACCCCTAATTTGGTCGGAAATGACCGAATTACCCTTTTCAGGCCATAAATGACCAGATTGCCGCTAATTCGGTCGGAAATGACTGAATTACCCTTTTCAGACCATAAATGACCAAATTACTCCTAATTCATTCGGAAATGACCCAATTACCTTTTGTAGCCATAATTGACCAAATTACCAAAATACCCCTAATAGGTATTTTATAATTAATTCCAAAAATACCCCTAATGAGTATTTTTTTAATTAATTCCAAAAATACCCTTAATGAGTATCAATATTCAATATAACAACCTAACATGTGGAACTAAAAATAACAAATCAATAAAATTAACATGCAAACTATAATTTTGGATTTTTAATTTCAATATAACAATTCCATACAATTGCATAAATACCCCTAAAATTTTCATACCAATTTCATACAATTCATATAATCTAACCTTTAAATTTAACAATTTCATGAAATTCAAAAACTAAATTCGACTAACATGCAAAAACTAAATCAATATAACATGCAAAAGCTAAATCAATCTAACATGCAAAACCTAAATCAATCTAACATTCAAACAAAAAAAACCCAAATCTATCTAGGTGGTTTAAACCGATGAAGGATTTACTTACCGGAAGGGGACGGCGACGGCGGGCGCGGGACGGCAAGGGACGGCGATGGGCTCGAATGGCAGAAAGGAAGCGCAAGAGGAAGAAAAGGGCTCTGCCCAAACAGTTTCGGCTCGAGCTAGCTCCTTCGGCTTCGCCGTGATGGAACCACACATTATACGATCTAAGGAAATCTTTTCTCAATATATGATCGCAAATGGTGTCCATATCGTGCCAAGCAGAATTACAACACCTCGTGCATGGACACTTGAAACGTCCATGCCATCTCTTGGAGCGTTTTTCCTCGCAAATTTTACAAAACTGCTTAATCCGTTCATCCATTCCTCACTCATTTTTACGGATCATATCCATCTCCGATCCATTCTATATATGTAATATATATAAATTCGGTTACAATTTAATATTAGATAACTATATACCAAAAATGACATTAATATTTATTATTATTTCACCAAAATCATAACAAAAATAATAATATATAATACATGCACTATTTAACATAAATCAGACTAACTATAATAATTTACATAAAATTGCATTATTCAAAAATATGTACGTACCTTCTAATTCACCGAAATATTATAAATGACCGAATTACCCTTGTTTGGTCATTTATGACCAAATTACCCCTAATTAGGTCATAAATGACCGAAATACCATTGTTTGGTCATTTATGACCAAATACCCTAATGTTATCATGCAATTAATGGAATCGGGAGAATTTACCCTAATGTTATCATGCAATTAATGGAATCGGGAGAATTCACCCTAATGTTATCATGCAATTCATGGAATCGGGTAATTAATTTAATCAATTTCAAAACTAAATTACCCTTTATAACATGCAAATTATTCATACAAAGCCATACAAATTCATATGAAATCATATACAAATTCGCGGGAAGTTCATAACATGCAATATTAAGATTAATTCATGTAAAAGTAAAGTCAAAGTAAAAAAATGGCATTCACTATTATTTCACCAAAATCACAACAAAAATAATAATATACATACACTATTTCAAATAAATCACACTAAAACTATAATAATTTACATATTCCATTATTTAAAAATATGTACATACCTTCTAATTCAACGAAACTTCCACTCAATTGTAGATTTGTGGGGGAGAAATATAGGTTACTCGGGAAAATTTGTAAGGTACCGAAATTACCCTTGTCGGGAAAAAATTTGTTGTGAGAAGTTGTAGGGAAGGAGAAGGGGAGGTTCTGCCAAGATTTATACTAAATTTTTGTAACAGCGCACATCGGTAGATGCGCCGTTACAAAGTAACAGTAACAACAACGGATTGATTTCCGACCGTTTACCCTAACGGCAACAGAGTGGTCAACGGTCAACAACATGTGTAACGGCGCACTAGATATGTGCGTTGTTAGTATTTTTCTTTCTAACGGCGCACATAGTTTATGTGCGCCGTTGGAAATGAAAAATCTGATAGTGTAAAAAGCAAGTTGTAGTTGTTGGATTCAGTGTAGAAGCCGAATATCGAGCTATGGCTTTGGCTACACGTGAGCTCATATGGCTAAATCAATTACTTCAAGAACTCAAACTGATAAAGGTTACTAACCTCTGATGATGTTAATATGTGACAGTCAAGTTGCATTACACATTGCGTCTAATCTAGTGTTTCATGAAACAACCAAACATATTGAGATCGATTGTCACTTTATTAGAGAAAAAAAATTATGTCAGGATGTATCACAACTAGATTCGTTAACTCTAATTATCAACTGGCATATGTCTTTATAAAATCTCTGTGAGGACCCCACATAAGTTATACTTGTAACAAGCTTGGTGCATATGACGTGTATGCTCCAACTTGAGGAGGAGTATTAGAATAGTTAAGTATAATTAAAGTTGAAATTTAACTTAGTTTCTCAAGTCTAGTTGGTTTCCTATTATTCCCTATGTAAACCAATTAACAATTGCAATTGAGAACAAGTTATTTATAATAATACCAATAAAAGATGTTATAATAATAATTATTATTATAATAATAATAATAATTATTATTATTATTATTATTATTATTATTATTATTATTATTAAATTTCACTTTAGTTATGAATAATAACTATTCTAATATTTATTAAATAATAATAATATTTTATTTATACACATTATTAATGGATATTATTTTGTTCACCATATTCATTCTTTTTCTAAGTGCCCCGGTGTGCACTTGTTCACTCTTTGTAAGCTTTTCAATTTTCAATCCCCTACAACTTCTGACGATACCCTCCTCTTCTGGCATCATCCATCCCGCAGGAGATCACACCACCAGATCAGACGAGCCAAGCCACCACCAGTTTGCCGTTATCCGACTATTAAAAAAAATGTATGAGAGACGTACTAAAAGGTCATGTTGTAATAGAGGCGAATCCTATGATATCACGAATCACCGATCATAAGTTAAATGGTCCTAATTATTCGGACTGGAAAAAGAGTATTCATATTTGTCTACGAAGTATCTCTAAAGATGGTCACCTTACTGCTGCACCACCAAAAGATGAAAATGCTTGTAAAGAATGGTTACGAGATGATGCATGATTGTTTGTGCAAATCAGGAATTCAATTGAACTTGAAGTAGTACATTTTGCCAATCATTATGAGTACGTTAAGACGTTGATGAAATATATAGAGTTTGTATGCTCTGGAAAAGAAAATATTTCATGCATTTATGCAGTTTGTCAGGATTTTTATCGTGTTGAACAGCGGGATCAGTCTCTACAAGCCTATTTCAAGAAGTTCAAAAAGGTTTATGAATAATTACATTAATGCCTTTAGCCCAAAAATTACTCTTCAACAAATTCAACGAGAACAGATGGCGATTATGAGTTTTTGGAAAGACTTGGCTCTCAATTCGAGGCAACGAAGTCCCAAGTTCTCTCCAAATCTGAGCTTAGCTCACTAGTCGAGGTATTTAGCATAGTTCTTCGCACATACAGTTACAAATATGATTCCTCATTTGCTCTCGATCACAATGCCCTTATTGGTCACACACGTGACCCTATCCTAACGTATGGAAACGAAAGAGGAGGTGGTCGAGGAGGTGGTCGAGGAAGTGGCAGGAGAGGTGGTCGAGGAAGTGGTCTAGGCCGATCGAGCAATAAGAATTATGAGACAGTGGGAGTTGTGTGCTTTCATTGCAATGAACCTAGTCATACCAAACACACATGTCCTAAGTTGCAATCCCAGACATACTCTGCCCATGTTGCCACTACATCTAGCCCCCCTCCGGATCAGAAGTTCACTCTATATGCTGCCGAGTATGTTCTGATAGTATCAAGACACACTCATGCACTCATCTAAGTCTATCCCCTCTACTGCTGAATCATGTAATCCATCTGCATGCCTCATCTCGTCAAAATATCCTTCCCACTAGGTCCTTGATTATGGTGTCACGGACCACATGACACATAACTCTAAGGTCCTCAACACTAAACCACATGACTCTCCATCTTCTGTTACATTAGCCTATGGGTCATAATGTCATATGCTTAGCTTTGGGACTGTTAATCTCACTTCATTTGTTTCTTTATCTTATGTCTTGATTTTACCTGAATTCTCTGTCAATCTAATGTCAATCAGTAAAATCACTCATGACCTAAATTGCGTCGTCTTATATTATCTAGATCAGTGTCTATTTCAGGATCTTTTGGCGAAGCGGATTATTGATAACGGACATGAATCGGGAGGCCTCTACATTATGGATACCTAAGAGCCTATACCACAACCAATTACTTGTGCAGCCTCTCTGGCCATATTTGAAACTCATTGTCGTTCTGGTCACCCGTCTCTTCCTATCTTGAAGCGTTTGTTTCCCCAATTTAAGAAGGTACAACCTTTCGATTGTGAAGCTTGTCAATTCGCTAAACATCATTGTCTCCTATCTACCCCTCGAATCAATAAAAGAGTTCATTTTCCCTTTGAACTAGTTAATTCTGATGTTTGGGGTCCCTCTCCCGTTGTGTCCGAAAGTGGGTTTAAATATTTGTAGTTACCACGGTTTTAGAGATTGGCTGATTTTTAAAGGAACTAGAGAACATGTCACAAAGAATGTCGAAGCATCTTCTGCGACATCTTGTGTGACATTGTTGACGGCGTCTCGGCAAACATCCTGATCGACAGAAATCTAGAAAGTGCAGTTTCTGCAGAAAAGTTTGAAGACGATTAGGAAATTCCAGAACAACTCCAATTCTGGAAGAAGAAAGACGGTGATTAAGAGGAAACTCATTAGGGTTAGTACTCATCCTCGATTGCTATAAAAGCTTAGGCTACCCCCTTAGCAAACGTGTGGTTCTTTATTTTGTTTTCTAGCAATAATTTGCAAAGCTCTTAGACGTGAAGGTTTGCGGGCTGAGAGGTTGCAGAATAGTGCTAAAGATATTGTGTATCACCATAACTATTGAGAGTTAGGTGATTGAGGGTCTGCTGATCGCGTGAGTGAAGACTGCACGCAACCACCAAGTTCAACGAAGACTTGAACCGACAGAGCAAGGCGATTGCTCGAAGAGTGGAATCAAGACGGAGTCTTGGATTCAGGGGGGGACCCTGAGATAGGTTGCACTGTAAAACGTAGCCTAAAGTATAGATCTAGGGTTGATCACAGGTACTTGTATGTTCTGACGAATTACTGATAAGTGAAACCTTTCCACTAGGCTGAGAGCCCCCAGACGTAGGTGACGTTGCACCGAACTGGGTAAACAATTTGCTGTGTCATTGTTTATAGCTTTATATTTTCTGTCCTACGTTATCTACACAAGAAGTCATACACAGTGTTATAGCTTCATATGTAACATTGTGTGTGACATCTTGCACGACTAGCTGATCAAAATTTCAATATTTTGTCTCATTTGTAGATGATTTTTCACGCACCACTTGGCCTTATTTTATGAAAATCCATTCAAAATTATTTTCTCATTTGAATGCCTTTTGTGTTGAAATAAAGACTCCCAGTTTAATACTAATGTGCGAATATTGAGAACTGGCAATGACAAAAAATACTTTTATGAACCATATACAAGTTATATGTCTCAAAACGGTATGGTACATGAATCCTCTTGTGTGAACACCCCATCTCAAAATGGTATTGTTGAAAGAAAAAACACACTTCTTGAAACTACAAGGGCATTGTTATTTCAAACTCACGTCCCTAAATGTTTTTAGGATGATGTCGTTTCCACGGCCTGTTTTCCTATTAACTGAATGTCATCTTTGATCCTTCAGGGCGATATCCCTTATCATGTATTATTTCTATCCAAACCTTTATTTTCTATTGCCCTCTCATTTTTGGCAGCACTTGTTTTGTTCGATATGTCCGTCCTTAGCGTACGAAACTAGACCCTAAGTCTGTTAAATATGTATTCTTGGGCTACTCTCGTTTACCGAAGGGATATCGGTGTTATTTCCCTAGTCTTCATAGGTACCTCGTATCTATTGATGTCACTTTTACGGAGGATTCCCCGTTCTTTTCCTTTTCCTTCACTCATGCTCTACGACAGTGGGAGCATGATGATTTGTTAGTTTATCCTACTTATTATAGGTCATCTATTGTTGAGCCAACACCATCTATTGTTTCGTCAACACCAGCCCCACAACTACCACTGCCTATTTGGTTATGTTTATTCTCGTCGTCCTAATATTCCTGATGCATGTCCTGAACTGGTGTCTTCTTCGCCACCAGATCCTGATGATGACCTTCCAATCGCACTCTGTAAGGTAAACGACAATGTACATATCCTATTTCATCATTTGTTTCATATGATCAGTTATCACCTTTATCATGTTCCTTCATTGCATCCCTTGATTTAGTATCTACTCCCAAGACCGTTCATGAGGCTTTCTACTATCTCGGTGGCTCGTCTTAAAGCGCACCTCGTAGCTAGAGCTTTTGCTCAGGCATATGGTGTGGACTACTCACATATATTTTCTCCCGTAGCTAAATTGACACATGTTCGATTATTCATCTCTTCAGCAGCAACCTATGACTGGTCAATAGTGTTGAAATGTTTCCAGATGCATGATTCCAAGCTTATTATACTCCTGTTGAAAAGAGCAAAACCTTATGTATTTATCAATGTCCTAAAACAGATATAGAAAAGAAGCAAATGAGTAATGTTTCATATGTTAGTGTAATTGGTAGTTTGATGTGCGTCATGTGCACACAAACAGAATTCGTTATGCGTTTGGCTTAGTGATTTGTTTCCAAGGAAACCCCGGACATGCAGACTGAAAAGGATTCAAGAGAATTACGCTTTATCTTCGTGGTACAAGTGATCTTGTCCTCTATTTTCAAGGTGGTGACTTGTGATTAAAGGGATACTTGGATGCTAATTGGGGTGGTTATTTAGATTAGTCTAAATCGACTTCGGGATATGCTTTTATCATTTGTAGAGGAGAAATATCCTGGTGTAGTAAGAACCAAGACTGCAGAGCTTTATCGACTATGGAAGCAGAGGCAATATGGCTAATGAGTTTTCTTCAAGATCTCAAACTTACTCCTTAAGTTCATGAACATGTTGAAATGGTTCGCGACAATGAGGCTGCCATCCAATTTTCACAGGATCTGAAGTTTCATAAGAAAACCAAGCATATTAAGAGACGTTTTATTTTGTTCGAGACACCATAAAGAATAAAGAGATAGTCATTTAGTATATATCGATTGACAATATGATAGATGATCTATTAACTGAACCTATTGTTAGAGATGTGTTCCGAGCTCATGTGAGGAGCTTAGGTTTTCAAATGTTTTTTTTGGATGAAAGTTTGCAAAGGTTTTAGTTCTACACTTGTGATCTTGTTTAAGTTATGGACATGTATTGAGTAGTAGACTTATATTGAACACTATGAAATAAATAAAAAATTCTTCTATGAATATTCATGAGAATATGTTGCTTTTTTAGGCACATTAGAGATGTCACAAGATTTATGATGCTTAGTCACACATATAATCACCTTAATGCTAGATTAGCAAGCAATATGAGATTGAGTTATATTGACACTTGGTGTGTGCATGGATTGACTGAATTTATACTTATGGAGCATAAGTAAATTTTTTTCTCATCACATAGTCGTCTTGGCAAGTCTAGTAAGGTATGAAAAACATATCTTTCATACTACAGCTTATAAAACCGAATCTTGAGTGTAAGATTGAACATTAAGTCTGTCAATCAGGTGACTCAAATTTGATACTTGAGTAGTGTCTAGACTTTGATTCGCACGACATAGAAGACTGACATGCCTACCGTAGAGTTAGCTATGTTGTGACACATTTGTATTACTATGTGTGTTTTTTCGACTGTCATAAGAGTGACATATATTACTGTGTGAGCCCTACGAATTTTTTTTCCACCTTGGTATGAAGCCATTTTTGACTTGGAACTGTGAAATGAAGTTAAAACTTGATAGTGCTACTATAGCGTGATTTTAGATAATCATAGTGTTTTGGTTCATTAGTGTCTAAGGAATGATCAATTCAACTTCGTCATGTTAAGCTCGGTCGGCAGTGGTATTTAGTATAAAATACGTAATATATCATAGCCTAAAGGGACAATGTATGATTTATTGCCTTTTTGAATGATCTAGGGAACCGTTATTATGAAGGTGTTACGTTAGTTTGATGGTAGCTTAATATAACACTACTTGTTACATATATGGTCATACACCCCATTTCCTATATGAGACGTAATTCACAGTTTTTGTTAAGTTATGGATTGTGTATTTTGTTTTTGAAAAATTAGTTGTGTAGCCAAGAGGGGGGGGGCATCCACTTGGTTGTGTCGCAAAGTGGAAGCATCTGATGGCATTTTTGTGCCCTACTCCAATTGCTAGTAGTCTATAAATGTCTATGTATATTAGTCATCATATGTAATGAATAAAAACGGATTTGTATTACTTATGTGTTGAAGTAATATGTTGAACATGATCTGATTTATGACCACGAAAGTAGTAGAACCATAAATCTGTACGGATCACACTTAACGGGTCTCTGGTCAAATATGCTTCAATTAAAGTGACCAGTATGAGGATGGTTCTCAGTGATGTAGTTCTGCTTATCATAGGGATGTGGGATCCTGGAATCATATCATAGATATCATGAGGGGATTGGTATTGGACGACCCGCTCTAAATAGTGTTTCATAGATTAAGCCATGAACATATTCAATTGTAATAGCTTGTCATAATATCCTTAAACCAAGGAGTCTTTGTTCGCTATGCAGTCGACGTACGGCTTTGACTTGCGCCTAACGCTTTCCGTAACTGGATTGCAATAACGGGCATGATTGGGTGGCGGGACGGATTGCATGAGTGACACGAAAGACGGCTAATGGATTTATCCCTCATACTGCGGTATGGGAAAGATATTCGTTTAGGCCACTTGTGTAGGGATTTGGAGCGTTCAAGATTGAAATTCTGAATTTGTAACCGAGTCAAGAAGTCGAACACAAAGTCGTAACTTGTGTATCGACTACTTGTCTAAATTGCAGACTGTGGTAACTAACAACCAAGCAATAATAACGACACCAGAGATGATTACCCAGTTCGGTGACTCCGCACCTACGTCTGGGGGCACTTTGCCAGTGGAAAGGTTTTCACTATAAGGTAGTCAATAGTACAACTTCAAGCACCAACTAGCTATCACACAAGCTATTGTCCTAAGCTACTATGGATCTCACCGTGAACAACCTCAACCAAGGTTCTCTCCCCATGTCTTTGAGATCCTCTCAATTCCACCCTTCGAGCAAGCGCCTATGCTCGGTGTCGTAGTCTTCTTTGACGGATTTGTGAATCTTCAATCACGAACACAAGAACCCTAACTGATCAAGCACTCAATCTTCTCGACTTGATGTTTGATCGGAGCAAAGCCGTTCTAGCAACCTTAATCAGCCTCTCAACACGCCAACGGTGCACGGTTAAGAGCTCTGAGAAATTTAGCTAATTTAGAACGAGAACGGATGACTGCTAATGAGGAAGCTTCACGCTTTTTATATCAGCTCTATATTCCTTATCTTTCTCGGATTAGGAATAGGAAATTTCAGACTTCCTGAATAAATTAGGCAAGCAGAGTTGCCGCCTTTGCTGACGTGTTAGTAACAGTTGGAAGTCGCCTGGCTTGTCGACGTCATTCTCTTGCGCTCCAAGTCTTTGTGACGTCATTCTTCTTTCGCTCCAAGCGTCGTCGAAATAGGAAAGCTTCAGGCCTTTCCTAATCTGGAACGTAATACGTCGCTCCACATGTCATGTAACATGTTGCACTGACTTCTTACTTTTGCGCTAAAAAATTATGCCAACACTTAAACGTAGCAACAAAGATGATCAAAATAGCGGAAGCAATAACAATACAAACTCCAAAATCTGTCCAAGAAGATAAACCATTAAATCTCAAGGCAAAAACTATTCCACAAGAGTTTACCTTTTAGTTTTGTTGAATCAAGAAAGAAGAACAAGATGATCTTCTTCTCTAAAGGAAGTCCATACCAAGAGGATGATCCTTATGATCCAACACACTTAGCCTACTAGAACTAGAGTGTGAAGAACAAGAGAGCAAAGGAAGAGTGAGAGGGAGAGTGGCCGGCCAAGTCTAGAAGAGAGAGAGTGAGTGAGAGCTTCCAATTGTTGTGTGATTTTTGTCTACTTCATCATCTAATAAAGTTGATTGATTAAAGTAACAAAAGATTAAGGTATGGGTTAAAAGGTAAGTCATCACCTAATCCCACAAATCACTCTTCATCATAATCAACAACACCCACTAAGCATGGTGTGTGGCCCCCAAACTTGGACCCACCAAGTGGCCGGCCATCCCAAGCTTATTGGGCCTTGTTGGGCCGGCCTAGTGACCTCATGGGCCGAGCCCAATGGGCTCGCCCATGCGGTCGCGTGGCGTGTCCAAAAATTATCTGACCCTTTGTCGTCACTTATCAAACAAAGTCCGAGGCGATATCGATGACAAACTCAGTTTTCTCGATTCGCTAATCATTCTCACAAAACCGAACCATGGCCTAAAACCCTCAGTTTTGGCCATGTCTTGCTCCTCAAGAAACGCCAATGTTTCCTGATCTCAAGTTATCCATATTGTATGTGTATAACCCTCTAGGCTCATGCCACCGTTGGCAGATCGGTGCAAGAGATCTCTCTTGCCCGATCCATCATAACTTGTCTCTAGTAAGACGTTATGATTACCAAAGGTGCATGATGATCGATGATTCGATTTAACCTTGTGCGTACAAGTCACTACCCTTTTATCTCTAGACATTCTGATTGATCACAAGGCATAGAGTCGTCATCCTTGTTCAATCAATCATCGTACTTGATATGCGAGACGATTGAGAACTGATAACTCGTATCACTAGCATGGCCATGCTCTTTCTCTCAGTCACTCTCGATCAAACGGCCTAAACGGATATCTTTCTCATACCGTAGTACGAGGGATAAATCCCTTAGCCTTCTTTCGTGTCACTCATGCAATCTGTTCCGCCACCCAATCATGCCCGTTATTGCAATCCTGTTACGGAAAGCGTTAGGCGCAAGTCAAAGCCGTACGTCGACCGCATAGCGATCACAAAGACTCCTTGGTCTAAGGATATTGTGACAAGCTATCGCATTTGAATATGTTCTTGGCTTAATCTATGAAACACTATTCAAAGTGGGTCGTCCGATACCAATCACCTCATGATATCTATGATATGATTTCGGGATCCCACATCCCTATGATAAGCAGAACTACATCATTGAGAACCATCCTCTTACTGGTCGCTTCAATTGAAGCGTATATTGACCAGGGACTTGTTAAGTGTGATCCGTATAGATTTATGATTCTACTACTTTAGTGGTCATAAATCAGATCATGCTCAACATATTACTTCAACACATAAGTAATACAACCCGTTTTATTTATTACAAACGATGATTAATATACATAGACATTTATAGACTATTAGCAATTGGACTAGGGCACAAAAATACTATCAACTTGATCGAGAGTGACTGATGCATATGTGAAGGTTGGTTGACTCGACCACGATTCTCGGCCTGAGGTCGAGCTGGGGCATCAAAAGGGTAAGCCATGTGCATTTGCACATACCCTGGCCAAGAATTACACAGGTTGTAATTAGACAAATGTCCTACACAGATAGGTCAATTGGAGTGGTGCGTCTTAGCGTACTTCAATTGAAAAATCAGGGATCTTCGTTTAAAGATTCAAGTTATTAGAATCGAATGGTTGGTGTTTGATTCGGATCTTCGTAAATTTATTCAACTTTTCTGATTAAATTTACTTTCTTCGTGTAGAAAATGGCTGGTAATTCAACAAACTCGACTAATTTGTCATTCAGGCCTATGATTGACAGGTGTAAGCTTAATGGAACAAATTATCTGGACTGGGACAGAAATTTATGACTTGTGATAAAGTTGGAACGCAGGGAGTACGTCCTAGACAAGGCTATCCCAGTGGAGCCAGCTGCCAACGCGACAAGGGTTGTTAAGGATGCGTACTAGAAACACCTTAGCGACTCTATCGATGTTGCGTGTGTCATGTTGGGCTGTATGGAGGCGGACCTCCAGAAATAGTTTATGGAGCTATCCCACGATCCTTTTGCCATGTTTGCACAGATTAAGGATATGTTCAAGGAGAAAGTACGTATTGAAAAATACACTGTTCTCCGGGAACTCATTGCCTGCAAAATGTCAGCAGGCAGCTCCATAGGTCCACACGTCCTACGAATGAAGGGACATCTTGATCACGTAACTAGTCTCGGGTTGATTATGGAAAAGGAGATGGCTGCAGATTTCATTCTGCAATCCCTTTCTCATGCATATGGTGGTTTCGTCATGAACTATCACATGCATGACATGGACAAAACCGCATCGGAGTTGCACAGCATGCTCATGACTGCCGAGAAGAGCATAAGGGGTAATGCGCCCAAAGGTGTTCTTATGGTGAAGAAGGGATCCGGCTTCAAAGCTGGTGGTGACAAGGGTAAAGGCCCAATGCACCTGGCAGGAAAGAATAGACGACATTTTGTTCCTAAACCTTCCAAGCCCATGAAGGGCAAGGGGAAGGTAAAGGAGTCGGTCTGTTTTTACTGTCAAAAGCCTGGTCATTGGAAGAAGGACTGTCAGCAGATGAAGGAAGATCAGAAGAAGAGCGGTGGGGCCGCTACTTCGTCAGGTATTCCCTTATAGCTAAATCTTTCTACTAAAGATACTTGGGTACTAGACACTGGAGCTGAGTCTCATGTCTGTGTCGATGTGCAGGTACTGCGCAGTAGAAGAGATGTGGGCGAAAACGAGGTGGACCTGAGAGTTGGGAACAACGTGCGTGTTGCCGCAATTGTTGTGGGTTCGGTTGATCTTGTTTTGCCTAGTGGGCTTGTAATAGAACTCATTAATGTGTTTTGCGTACCTGTTTTTAGTAGGAATATTGTATCTATATCCCTTCTAGAAAAAGAAGGTTATTATTTTGATATTAAGAACGGGTTTTTTAATATTATGCGCAATAACATATATTATGGAAATGCTCACACGGTTGGAGGTTTATACATATTGAATATGCAAAACTCGGATTCCAACTTGCTCTATAATGTTAATGCTAAGAGGTTTAAAACTGATGATTTAGACCAAACTCTTATATGGCATTGCCGTCTAGGTCACATAAACGAGAAATGCATCTCAGCGCTTCACAAGCGCAGACTTTTAAGTCAATTCGAATTTTAAACGATTGAAAGGTGCCATGCTTGTTTAATGGGCAAGATGACTAAAGCACCCTTCACCGGGACAGGTGAAAGGGCGGGTGATCTATTGGGTCTCATACATTCGGACGTATGTGGACCAATGAGTACACCAGCCATGGGTGATTTAGGCTATTTTATCACATTTACTGATGATTTCAGTAGATCTGGTTATGTCTATCTCATGAGACATAAGTCTGAAGCTTTTGATAAATTCAAAGAGTTTAAGACTGAAGTCGAAAACCAACTCGGGAAAAGTATTAAGGCACTCCGTTCTGATCGGGGTGGAGAATACTTATCCGAAGAGTTTCTTAGTCATCTTACAGAATGTGGAATATTATCTCAGTTGACTCCACCAGGAACACCACAACTGAATGGTGTGTCCGAGCGAAGGAATCGGACATTGTTGGATATGGTTTGATCGATGATAAGTCACACTGATCTCTCGATCTCCTTCTCGGGTTACGCTCTAGAAACGGTCGCGTTCATATTAAATAGGGCTTCGTCGAAAGCAGTGGAAGGGACATCATTCGAGAAATGGTACGGGAGGGAACCCGTTTTGTCTTTCCGAAAGATCTGGGGTTGCGAGGCTTTTGTAAAATGGTTGCTAGCAACCAAGCTCGAACCAAGGTCAGATAAGTGCATTTTCGTCGGATATCCCAAATAGACAAAGGGATACTACTTCTATAAACCAAGTGATAACAAAGTGTTCGTCGCCTGTGGTGAGATATTCTTGGAAAAGGAATTTGTTTCCAAGGCATTCAATGGGAGGACTATTCATCTTGATGAAGTTCTGGATGAAATAGTCACTCAGGAACCGTTGGACGACCCCATAAAAGAAGTGGAGCCAGAAGTGGTCGTAGAGCAAGAACCAATAGCTGCAGTTATTGAGGACGGTCCAAGGCGGTCTGAAAGGACCAGTCATGCACCTATCATGACTTTCGACCCCATACGGTTTTCTTGTAACTGGAGGTGATGAATTGGTGTTAGTGGACAATGATCCAGCTACCTTTCGAGAAGTCATGGACGGACCCGACTCTAAGAAATGGCTGGAAGCCATGAGAGAAGAAATGCAATCAATTTCGGATAATCAAGTGTTGGACTTGGTAGATCAAACCCCTGGCGTAAAAGTCTTTGGGTGTAAATGGATCTTTAAAATAAAGATAGACATGGATGGTAAACCTCAGACCTATAAAGCACGTCTGGTAGCAAAAGGTTATAGACAAGTCCACGGAATTGACTATGAGGAAACCTTTTCTTCAGTAGCTATGGTCAAATCTATTCACATTCTACTTGCTATAGTAGCTTATCATAATTATGAAATATGGAAAATGGATGTCAAAACCGCTTTCCTTAATGGGAGGTTAGCTGAGGACGTTTATATGTCTCAGCCTGAGGGTTTTGAGGATTCAAATAATAAGGGAAAGATTTGTAAGTTGCTCAAATCAATTTACGGTTTGAAGCAAGCATCTCGGAGTTGGAACCAACATTTTGATGAAGCTGTAAAACAGTTTGGCTTCATCAAGAACGGTGATGAACCTTGCGTATATAAGAAGGCGGATGGGAGTAAGGTATTCTCTTTAGTACTCTATGTCGATGACATATTGCTCATTGGAAATGACGTCCCTACCTTACATTTAACGAAGGCTTGGTTAGGTGAGTGTTTTACAATGAAGGACTTAGGCGAGGCTTCTTATATCTTAGGGATCAAGATATATAGAGATTGTGCCAAGCGAGTCTTGGGCTTAAGTCAGAGCACCTATAGAGACAAAGTGTTGAGAAGATTCTCAATGCAAAATTCCAAGAAGGGACTGCTGCCCATGCGTCATGGCATAAAGTTTAGCAAGAGTCAGTGTGCCGTGACACCGTAAAACCAAGGACGCTTTTCTTGTATACGAGGGAATAAGTGATGATCATCTAGTCGTCAAAGGATATGTTGACGCTAGTTTCCAAACAGACCCTGATGACTTTAAGAGTCAGTTAGGATATGTGTTTACCTTGAACGGTAGAGCATTCAGCTGGAAGAGCAAGAAGCAGGACATTATCGCCGACTCTACAACGGAAGCTGAGTACATTGTTGCATCAGAGGCAGCAAAGGAGGTTGTATGGATCAGGAGTTTCATGGCTGGGTTAGGTGTAATTCAAAACCCATCTAACCCAGTAGACTTATATTGTGACAACATAGGGGCCATTGCGCAAGCTAAGGAGCCCAGAGCACATGACAGATCCAAGCATGTACTCAGGAAGTATCACATCATCCGGGACATAGTTGCTAGAGGTGACGTGAAGATCCACTACGTTGCATCTGATGATAACACACCCGACCCCTTGACCAAGGCTCTTCCTCAAGCAAAGCATGATAAACATGTTAGGTCAATGGGGATAGACTGGGGCTTAGATTGGAACTAGGGGCAAGTGGGAGATTGATAACATTTTTGTGCCCTAGTCCAATTGCTAGTAGTCTATAAATGTCTATGTATATTAATCATCGCTTGTAATGAATAAAAACGGCTTTGTATTACTTATGTGTTGAAGTAATATGTTGAGCATGATCTGATTTATGACCACGAAAGTAGTAGAACCATAAATCTGTACGGATCATACTTAACGAGTCCCTGGTCAAATATGCTTCAATTAAAGCGACAAGTATGAGGATGGTTCTCAGTGATGTAGTTCTGCTTATCATATGGATGTGGGATCCCGGAATCATATCATAAATATCATGAGGGGGTTGGTATCGGACGACCCGCTCTGAATAGTGTTTCATAGATTAAGCTATGAACATATTCAATTGCGATAGCTTGTCACAATATCCTTAGACCAAGGAGTCTTTGTGATCGCTATGCAGTCGACGTACGGCTTTGACTTGCGCCTAACGCTTTCCGTAACTGGATTGCAATAACGGGCATGATTGGGTGGCGGGACGGATTGCATAAGTGACACCAAAGACGGCTAAGGGATTTATCCCTCATACTGCGGTATGGGAAAGATATTCGTTTAGGCCACTTGATTAACAGTGACTGAGAGGAAGTGCATGGCCATGCCAGTGATACGAGTTATCAGTTCTTAGTCATCTCACATATCAAGAAACAATGATTGATCAAACAAGGATGACGACTCTATGCCTTGTGATCAATCAAGATGTCTAGAGATAATAGGATAGTGACTTGTACGCACGAGGTTAAATCGAATCATCGATCATCATGCACCTTGGGTAATCATAATGTCTTACTAGAGGCCACTTATGATGGATCGGGCAAGAGATATCTCTTACGCCGATCTGCCAACGGTGGCATGTGCCAAGAGGGTCACACACATACAATATGGGTAACATGAGATAAGGAAAGGTTGGCGTTTCTTGAGGAGCGAGACATGGCCAAAACTGGGGGTTTTGGGCTATGGGTTCAGATTTGTGAGAATGATTAGCGAATCGAGAAAACTTAATTTGTCGTCGATATCGCGTCGGACTTTGTTTGATAAGTGCTGACAGGGGTCGGATAATTTTTGGACTCGGCCCATGAGGCCACAAGGCCGGCATTAAAGGCCCATAAAAGGCCCAATTGGCCATTGTATGGTCGGCCCACATGTGAGGGTCACACACCATACTTAGTTGGTGTTGTTGATTTTGATGAAGAGCAAATTGTGGGATTAGGTGATGGAATGACTCAAGTCCATGCCTTCATCATTTGTTGATTTACCAAATCAACATATAATGTATCATTTTGGGTTCTCACAAATCAAGAAAACACATTTTTGTGCTCTCACTTCCTCTCTCCTCACAACCGGCCGAACACCCCCTCACTCTCTTTCCTTTGCTCTCTTGTTCTTCACACTCAAGTTCTAGTAGGCTAAGTGTGTTGGATCAAAAGGATCATCCTATTGGTGTAGACTTGTTTCAGAGAAGAAAATCATCTTGTTCTTCTTTCTTGATTCAACAAAACCAAAGGTAAATTCTTGTGAAATTGTTTTTGCCTTGAGATTTAATGGTTTATGTTCTTGGGCAGATTTTTAAGTTTATATTGTTGTTGCTTCCGCTATTGTATTCATCTTGGTAGCTCAAAATCCCTACAGCATCGACTTGTTGTGTGGCCGAGTGGGAGTATTGAAATTTGAACGACCATTTGGTATGGTTGTTACAAGTTTAATTAGGACCATAATATTTATCATTATGACAGAGATTATGAGGTCGTTAATTTGGTAATTATGCCTCATAATTTTTTAATTTTTACCCCATTGTAACAACTCTCATCATTAGTAAATATAGTGACTAATTCAATGAGAATTAGATAGAAGAAAGAAAAAACACAGTACACCAATAATACACATCAGTCACAAAGAGCGATTATTGTAAGAGGCTTTAGGACTTGTGGTGTGGAGTTTACCGGGACTTTAGTAGCCACCTACATCTGGGGTTTGCGGGCAGAAAACGACACGTTGATATTGTAACATACTCCGCATATAAGATTAGTCCTTTTCACATAAAGGTTGATTAGTTACAAAATAGACGGATGAGTCAACTTTCCTATTTTGCCAATCGGATTAGAAAGGCAGTTGGACTAAGGATACATTAAGGATTTCGAGTTATCATATCATGTAAATTACCTAAGGATTACAAATTCTCAACTCAAGCAAAGGTCAAAAATTGGTTATAATTGGAGCTTCATTCTCCAAAATCAAATAAGGAGATGCAAATAGAGGATCAGTGTGTCATAACTATTGTTTAAGTTGTGAAAACCATAAGAGCCATGATGTGCTATTGTTAGTTCAAGGAATAATTGCATCAAATATCTTCACGAGAAATCTCTGTTTTTTCATCGTATTAATTTACAAATTATCATTTATATCAATTTTCAGACATCTTTTCAAAACAAAATGATTGAGATTTATTCAAAAAAAAATTATTGAGACTGGTGATATGGAAGTCATGGATGAAGGACCCCAACTATTAAATCTTTTATCCCGATGACTGGAACACGATTATGGATTTAGTTCTATTTACCATTGCTCATGCCTCCTTAACATAACATGTCTCTTTGATAAGATGAAGATGTCGTTTACACTTAGTTCAGAGAACAAACCAAAAAAATTGTAAAGATAATATTGTTTATTTTTTAAAAAAATTGCATCATTCTCTTATTATTCATAAAATCTTTTACATCCGTCTCCACGGGCTGTAAACCACAAACTCACTCCTGAGGTTGAGGGTGCGAGATTGAAACCGTCGAG
This sequence comes from Geranium rotundifolium, assembly GCA_963920655.1. Lineage (NCBI taxonomy): Eukaryota > Viridiplantae > Streptophyta > Magnoliopsida > Geraniales > Geraniaceae > Geranium > Geranium rotundifolium. Next base: position 13,795,406 of record OY987323.1, read on the forward strand.
AAGATGATGCTAGTAGGAGAGAAAAGAATGACATTATGTCACACATTCAAGAATTTTTTTTGAGAGAATACATTCAAGAATAACATTATGTTGGGGTATTTTATACTTTTTAACAAAAAAAATTGTCTTATATTTGAATGTCGTCAAATTAATTTAATTTAATACAAACTAACAGTTTAGTGACTTGAAAAATATAATTTAAAATTAAGTATAATCAAATATAAAATAATGAAAGTATATTTATATGCAATTTCTGTTTATATAATTAGGAGAGAAAATAATAATAATTGGAATAAAGAAAATAGAAGGAGTATAGAGAGAAGCAGAGAGCGATCGAAGGAGGTGCAATCTCTTCTCTACTGCGTGCTCGGAGCCAACCGAAGCTGCGAATACAGAATCTGCAAAAACCAAACCCAGAAAAGAAACAAGATACAATTTCATGGGGCTAAATTAGAAACAAACAGAGACGAAGAACAATCAATTCGAGCGCTCAATCTCAGCTCCCAAGATTCGGAACCCAACCCACCCACTGATTTCTCCTCTGCCCAATTCCGTTCAAGGTCAGAGCTCCAATCAATCTCTTTACCCTTTTCGCGCACTCTCCTGCGCTCTTTCTACTCTTCATTGTGCTTCGCTTCTCTGCAATTCTAGCTCTGTTATCTAGAATCACAATTCCTCGCACTCACTGATCTCCTTCCCTGGACTTCGTTTCTCGAAATTCTGCAAGTTCACAGCTTCTGAATTGCCCGAGAAAAAAAGGGTCTTTTCCTTTTGGGTGCAGTTTGTGTAATCAATGGTTGGTTCGTGCAACCCGAGTTGTTTTGTAGAAAATTCTGTGATTTGCTCTAGGGTTTTTGATTTACTATGATTTGCAATCATTTCAGCTGGATTTGGATTTTCTGTGATTAAACTTTCAAGTGGGGGTGATCTCTAGGGTTTGAATTTTGAGAGGATGGGATTTGGGTTTGCATTGTATGGACTGTGGGCGGGTGGATCAGCAGTTGCTTGGAACCAGGATTAGCACGCCCGAGCTAGATTCTAATTGGGGTTTTTACTGGTTTCTGGAATTTGGTGAGTGTCTCTATGAGGGTGTTTGCTGAGAATTGCAGAGCTTGGAAGTTTGTTTATGTGAAATGATATGTGGGTAGTTGAATTTGGTGTTGTTTGGGTGCAAGTGTAGTTGTAATTGTGGTCTCCAGGATTCTGTATACTGTGTATGATTGTTGATTGAGAAATGCAACATCAGCGGTGCTCAAGAATTGATTTGGGTGACTTGAAAGCTCATATAGCAAAGACCATTGGAGCTGAGAGATCTAAAAGGTACTTCTTTTACTTGAACAAGTACCTCAGTAAGAAGCTGAGTAAGAGTGACTTCGACAAGTTCTGTTACCGAGCATTTGGGAGGGAGAATATTTCGCTTCACAATCAGTTTATTCGCTCTATCTTGAAGAATGCTTGTCAGTCTAAGACCCCGCCACCAGTCCATGAAGCGGGTCCCACAAAATCTGCTATACAAGTAGCCAAAAGCTCTTCAAGTAGAGACGATGGGCTTGAGCATGCTATGTCTGTTGCTCCAAACCAAAACCACAGTACACCTATTTGGTCAAATGGGGTTTTACCAGTGTCCTCGCGGAAGGGTAGGTCTGGCATACGTGAGAGGAAGCTCAGGGATAGACCGAGTCCGCTTGGCCCAAATGGGAAAGTTGAGTGTGTCCAGCATCAGTCATCAGGTACTGAAGATAGTAGTAGCAAGGTTGTAATGGAAAATGGGGAATTGGCCCCATGTGATTACCAAAGGCCAGTGCAACATCTTCGAGCAGTTGCCGAGCAACAAGAGATTAAAAGAGAAGGTTCAGTTCAGCGGCCAATGGAAAAGCCAAGGATACGTAGCAGAAGTCAGAATGAAGTACCTTTTGTTGAAGATGGGGAGGAGGTGGAACAGGCAAATCACTTCCATTTCTTGAAAGGTCCTCTACTTGCACCTCTTGGAATTCCTTTCTGTTCAGCTAGTGCAGGTGGGGCCCGCAGTGTGTTGCCTCTAGCGAGCAGTGGTGATTATATGACTTTTTACGACAATGGTGGACTGTCTGATGCAGACACACTGAGGAAGCGTATGGAGCAGATTGCAGCATCTCAGGGGCTAGGGGAAGTTTCTGTGGAAAGTGCTAATGTGTTGAATAGTATGTTGGATGTGTACTTGAAGCGGTTGATCAGATCTTGTGTGGAGTTGGTTGGAGGAAGGTCTACCCCCGAGCATAGAAAATACCTTGCTCAGAAGCAGCAGATTCAGAACAAGGTAATTAACGGCATGCGAGCAAGTAACCACTTTCATATGCAGAGTGGCAGTGGGCCCTTGGAGGTTGTGCAAGATCAGAGACCTCAGCACTCAATATCAGTGCTCGATTTCAAAGTTGCCATGGAGCTGAATCCGCAGCAGCTTGGAGAAGATTGGCCGTTGCTGCTTGAAAAAATAAGTATGCATGCATTTGATGAATGAAACTTTACTATAAAGTTTTGTTTATCCAGAAGCTCTACTGGGTCAGCCTATTCTGGTTCACAGGACCTGACAACTATTGTTCAAAATTGTTTGATGCATCCATTTCCCTTTTAATGGCAAGGACGAACCATATGGCCCCCATTCGTATAATGCTCTGGCTCTTGCAAATTGACATTGATGTTTCAAGCATCAAATGGCTCTATTCTTGTGCCACAGGGTTCTGACAGTTTAGAAATTTATTTAACAGCAACCAAGAAGGGGGTATTATCAAATAGAATGCTCATGGTTGGTTGCTTTGTTGTAAGTTTATATTGGTGTTGGTCATCATCTACCATGGTTACAGAATTTGAGCTTCTATGTAATTTACAGGCAATGAGAAGGAAATCTAAGTTTTGCAGAGCTACTGTGCTGTTGTTTGATGGAAGGTAAATCACCTTGTGTAAAAGCTGCAGCATTGCTCTGTATGTACTTTTAGAATCTTAGAATTGTTTTGAATTTCAATATTAATAACATATTCACATCTGTTCAATTGTCCTTGTTCAGTTGATTTCATATTTCAGTTACGTGACATCAGAAAAATCAATCTGCTGAAGTATTTCTCACTACTCTTGTATTCTGTACCTGTTTGTCTCTATATCACGCAAAGATTGTTGTGACCTGTATGCTAATGTGTGTTTATACATTTAATTTGTAGATATGTACATGCATCTTTATAAAGCTGTTTTTTATTTAATCTGTTCTTTAGATGCTATGATTCTGCTTAATTTTAAGATGAATTACCATCAGGATTCCTTTTTTCCTTATTAAAAACCCCAATTATCGATTGATTTTGAATAGCTGATTGGCACAACTCACTTATTTAGTTCCATTGACATAAAACTTGCTTATTACAAGGAAAGGCTTGATATTTGTTGACTGAGTAGGGGAATCTAGCTTTGTGTAAAATGTTAGAAATAATTTACATAACCGAAGGAACAAGTTCATTAAAATTTGATATATTTGGACGGAGATTTGCTGATTATCAGTTGAAAATTTCAATTAGTGTCTTCTCATAATGTTTTTTTATGGATCTCTTTTATTGATTTGATAGTGGTCCACCAGTATATTTTTGCGATGCATGTGGATTTTGACACATACAAAGTTAAGCTGCAGAAAGATCTTTTCTTACGATGTTCTAACGTTGATTTGTACTTAGCATCAGTGAATCACTCTATGTTTGTATTATAAATATCGTAATTGTATTTGTTAAATGTCCCAGCCATGCATATTCGTTCCTTTCATAAAAACTCACACGCCTATAGTAGAAGATTGAGATTCCACAATCTTTCATATCTTATAACTTTATTTTTTTATGTTTTTGTAGAAAATTTTAAATCCCAAAAATAGTTTATAATATATTGGATATTATTAAATATTTGAGAAAATGTGATGCACTGTCAGATTCTGAGCAATCAATGCACGAATAAATTTGGCGTGTTTGACAAACTACTGTTGCCTGATCATTTATAAAACTATATCATGAATATTTGGCGTGGTGGTAGTCGTTCTATGTAGTCTTTCCCTTTTTTATTTTATGTATTTTGTTTTACCCATTATATCACCCTTGCCATATATTCCTACTGAAGACAACATCTAATCTCTATTGAATGAGATATTTGGTAGGCTTGTTGAAGTTGAAGCTGCAGATCAGCCTAGCGAAAGTCTTATGGTAAGATATTCAGTTTTTCATTTCATTCGCCAGATCTAATTAGTGTTTATGTTGCACAGTCAAGTCTGGCATCCTTGTGTAGAATGTCCAAATTTGTAAATTGTAATATTCACAATCAGCTGTGCTCTATTTATCCATAACAAAATTAAAGGCTTATGTGTGCTTATGGACTACATGCTAAGGAAATGTGATCCATTTGCTTCTGCACTTGGTAAGATAGGTTAATACTGTATTGTCTCAAACATCCTTTTAAATTAAGCATTATGTGAAATTGAGATATTCCAATAATTGATTGGTTTTAGTTTAGCAGAATTTTAGGATCAATTTAGTGGAAACATGAATTTGTCTATCAGACATTTTTTTCTCTTGTAACGTGCTTTACTGCATTAATGCATTTATATGAGCCTGTATGATCGAATGAAATCTACGAATTGCCTAAGCCTCGTACTATGCTTAATACAACTCCTGGTAGCAAAATGCATCACCCTATTATGTTAGTTGGTATGTAACATAGGTTAGAGATCCATCTTATGATATTCTAATCTGTAATATGGAACAGGAAAAATAAGTGAAGTGGTGGTATGATTATGCTTGGCATCTGAACGGAATGAAGCTTTCCAGTTCAACTTTGGTCACTTATTTTTTCTCTCTTTTTGTGAAATCATGGTGTACCGTGAATATAATGTTAGCTTCTTCTTAGGAGTTTTGCTAAATGTCGGACAAAATCACATCCTGACTATTGTCCTTAATTTGTTTCCTTACGAGGCAATACAAGAGGCAAGGTTTTTGTATTTGTGACGTAAATTTCTTCTGTAGGGTGATTTGGATGTGTTCTAATAATATGCTGATAAACCAAGAAACAACTCAAAAGATGAAGTTACTTTATATCGAACTAATTGTATTGAAGATGACAGCCGAGGTGAACTAGCTAGCATCAGAAATCATCTCTTGAATAACATCTTGCAGGTGGAGTTACGAAACCTATCTGCCAACAAGTTAATATGGTAAATTTTCTAACTTGATATGTTACTCCAGGTGCATGATAAAAATGATTTTGATGGTGTTAAAAAAGTTGGTGTCTTGTTTTGGCGGAACTCACAGAAGGACAAATAAAAGTAAATAAAGGTTTAGGTGGATTTGATGAATTAATGATTAAAGTTTGTGCTTAGAGGGAATAACTAGTGTCGCTGTAGAAGTCAGCCATATCTGATTGATCCTATTATATTAGCTTCTATTTGCAAAGATTGAATTTACTAATTTCTATTTCTTAGATTAGAATGTAATATAGTACATGTACTGTGATGGTTGTTCAACACAGCTTGAAGTTTGTGGTGGTAAATGGCATTTATTGAACTACAATTGTATTGCAGGATAAACAAGGAAAAGGGATAGAAGTAACCGCTCAAGTGATAAAATGGTGAATGAAGAATGAGCAAAGATGGGTGAATTTGCAAGAAAGGTTGGGTTTGACGAAAAAGCTTCAGAATTCAAATGAAGTTGCATTGCAAATAGTATGATATTTGGGACTGTCCTCCAAAACATGTTCATTATAATTATGATTATTGTTTGAGCTGCTTTAAAAACTACTTAGACATTTACTTTAAATTTCTGTAATCTCCATTTACAGCCTAATATCAATAAATCTTAATATGACAGATAGACATGTTATCAGCATCAGCATTGCTCTTTATTTCATACAATGGTATGCTGCTCTCTCTATTAATGGATTCTTGTGTTTGTTTCCTGAGAAAATAGTTATAATGCAACGCTGGGTAGATCATGTAAGATTAGTAGGGGCATTTCAGACCCTCAAATGATTATGAGAGAGTTCCATTTCCGTTACCAAATGATAATGTAAATGTAATACCACACACCCTTTTGATCTTCATCACCAGACAATAGCAATTATATTCTAGGGTTAAATAGCAATTACTAATAATGTAAAGCAAATTTCAAATCAAAACCCACAAACTATGACACTTGACAATGTTTTCTACTCTGTCAGACAGCATTCAAGTGTCATTTGACTTGCATTGAGGACTATACTGATATAATCTATCTATAGTTTAAATGAAAATAACCATATCCTGGGAATTCCTTCAAACTAATCAGTGGGCTTATTCGAAATAAATTTTCTACCATCTGTCCCAAAAAGGTACACAACAGAACAGACGAAATGGCAAAAACATTTCAACCAGCAAGTTCAAACTCAGGAGTTTGCCACCAAATGCTCTGGCTCACCAGCATGAGAGCTTCCTTCCTCATCTATTGCTTGGTTGTCACCCTCACCTTCTTCTTGCTTGTCTGATTCACCAAAAATCTTCCTTCTGGCTTCCCTACGAGCCTCCCTTTCGGCTAGTTTTAGATCCTTGAAACCCTCTTCAAACTTGGCTTCGTCTTCTTGTGAAAAGAAAACCACTTCCCTCTGCCCTAGCTCTTCATACAGCTTTTCAATCTTTGCTTTCCAAAACAGCCCTGTTTCTGTGTCCATCTTCTGGTAAGGGGTCTTTAGCAGGTACTCGTCAATCCCACCAGCCTTGTCTATGCAACGAAGAGCATGAGTGGTCACTTTGATTTTGATGTGACGGTCTAGGATGTAACTGAAGAGCCGTTTGTCCTGCACATTTGGCTTCCAATTCCTCCTTGTCCTATTACCATCGGACAAATATAGTGAGCAAGTACTCGTTACACCTCAACTTACAAAAGACTACATAATCAAAAGTTCGGTCCAGAAAAAGTAGCATGTGTTTCTTTTGCAACAACAGAAGCTTATCATTTCTCCAAATTTCAATTAATAAGAACTATAATAAACAGGCTCCTAATTTGTGGATTGCAAAGGTTTATTTTTAGCATACAGTGACAGAAGACCAAAACATATAGCTCTACACGTATAAGAGAACATGGTGGGGGAAGAATCATACATTTTCGTGTAAGAACTGCAAAAGCTAGTCTTTTCATAAGTCATACAAACCATGATGTTCATGAGGATATATTCCAGTGTCATACTTTCTTAAAATGGACATAAAGAAATAAGTTTTTCATTTCCATTTTAGTCAGTTAACTATGCATGGATTACTAGTATAGTTTCTTTCCATGTTGGATATAACAACTTCAGTAATTGGTACATGGGGAGCACAAGGGGTTGAAGGTGGATTGTCAAAAACTAAGGAAAACTTAACTTTTGCAGATGATCAAATGAGACTTGTTTTGGGATGAGGAAGCAGATATCTACAAGACGATATCCAGAGTTCTAAAACTCCCGAGTTCTCTCGGAGAATTTGGTCAAACAAAGTTGACCAAATTTTGGACTGAGTTTAAGAACTCGTTCTCGGTGGTTCAGTGTTACCGAGTTCTCACTCAATCAACTTAGTCATACCTGGCCAATTTTATTTTTAAATGCACTTTGAAGTTGTTCTATAATTTTGTACTTTTGTTTAACAAATTAAGTTGTTTGAACTATCTTATTTTACTATAATATAGTTAATTTTGTCTTATTTATTTGATACAAAACGAGTATGGCCGATTTCTCAGAGCTCCTTATTTTTTGTCTCGCAGAGATCCCAATTCCGAGTTTAAGAACCTTGACAACAACACAGCAGGCAGAAGGAAATTGTCCATTTTGATCTCACTTTTGCTTTTAGCCAACCCTACCGGCTACATATACCAACTTCAACATGTAAACACTATATATACCAACTTACCAATATGAATGAGATTTAGCTTATGCTAAACCAATGGATGTTCTGCCTGTGTTGAATTCCAAATTACAAAAACTCGCCGAAAGAGATAGGGGTTAATTAGCATGTGAGTTTTGGATACAATAGGGTTCGCTCTAGAGGGTGTGCTTTTGTAACCGGGTATCTAACCTCTAAAGGTACAAACAGAATAGAGGGCATTTAAGAAATAGATAAATTAAAAAAATTGAGTGAAACTTTATATGCATGTAAGGGCGTTCACTTATTGATTTTCTAACAAGCTACATGGAAAGTACAACTACATTTCAAATGTCACAAACTAGACTAGTATGTTCCCTAATTAATCAATTATACCCACAAAAAAGAAGAAAAAAAATAGATATGCAAGCCCTTCCCGCCCTGACAAGTTTTTTTGCAGAAAGCAAATAAACATAAGAAATGTTTGCCTTTGACATAATTGTAAGGTTACTTCCTCAAGAACATAGTTTAAACCAAGGAAACAACCATTCTGCAAAGTAATGGTAATACTCTATTATGTACAAATGACACTCCCCATGGCCAATAGTAGTGGAAGCATACTGCCCTTTTTAAGAAGCTCATTCAACATATAAATTCTTATGGTGTAGGTGTTGATCCCCACAAACAATCATCCCTTTCCACTAAACAAGTCTATATGTATCATCCGGAACCTATCAAACTCCTAGTACATGCCCTAAAAGATAAAACCCTACGCTACATTTGACATACCTGCTTCATTTGGAATAGCCAAAGGTGGACTTGTTTTTTACAACTTGTTATTTATGTTTATCTTTGTTTGACCTTGTTACCTGTGTTATTTTTCTTAAACTATGTTTTGTGCTTTTGTTTTGGCTAAATAAGCTGTTTGGAACTAACTTATTATATTAAAATAGTATTATTTTGTCGCTAATATATGCATTATATGTGTGTGTAGAGAGTTATTCAGGTGAAAACCACCCTTTATGGTGCAAACTAAGAACCAATCTCAGCCGTTGGATTGATAAAATAAAGGGTTGTAATTAAAACACACCTTTAATTATATATAATTTTAATTATATTCCAGTTTCTCAAAATTACATGTTTCCCTCAACAGGGTTTAATCTTAGGACTATATTTTGTTAATTCAATGGCTGAGATTGGTTCCTAGTTTTCACCTGAGTAATCCCCTATGTGTATAATATAAAACAAGTTTTGCCAATTTCTCCCCGAGTTCTCAAAACCCTTATTTGTCGCCTCGCCAAGTTTTGGTTGCTCCCGAGTTTTAGAACCTTGATGTATCCACATACTTAACCATCTTTATTTATTCATCTATCAAAACAAAATCACTATAGATATGCATCACCACAACTACCCAACAAGATGGGCATGAAAATAAACAAGCAAAACAATCAGCTGTACACTAACTATCTCCGTAACAAAAATAAGCCGACATCAACGAAATCTGCAGAGCATGAGGCAAGATACTTATTGGGTTTCATCTTCACATACTCTTTTCACTAAGACACCATATCAAATGATAAAACCAACATAGATAACCAATATGCTAGGTCACCATATCATAGGAAGAAACCATTATTGATAAGCAATATGCCAAGAAATTGACTTATTCCGGGTAATAAAATGCTGCTCTGTGGGTAAGGTTGAATTTCAAATCTAATTTTCTTTATGCAATCACTCAAATTAAACCATACAAAAACCCTTCAAAATCATCAAATCAAAACTCAAATAGGTATTGCAAACCCATTGAGAAGCCAAAAGGAAATGAAGTTACAAACAAGCTATTGCATTTGCCAGTTAGCATAACGAAATTTCAGGGTTATGAAGCATTATACTCAAAATATCCCTAAATCTCATCATTCAAATCAACAACTCACACATAACGCAGAGCAGCAACAGCTAAGAACACATCCGCATACAAATAGTATAGAGAGAGGGAGAGAGAGAAAGAACAGACTTGTTGCCACCCTTCTCGCTGACGCTGTTGCCGAACTGGATGTGGCGGCCGGCGAAGATGCCGCTCTTGGCTCGGCCCATGACGATTTTGGAATCGGGGATGCATTTCTTGAGGGACTCCTTCAGGCCAGGAGCCAATTTCTCCTCTCCGGCTTTCTTCAATATCTTCTTCATCATCTCCTTCCCTCTGAAGGCCATTTTTTCTCCCAGAATATAAGGGGTTTATCAGATCCACTTCTTCGCTAGGGTTTTGGAGTGAACCTAGAAAATGGGTTTGGGAATTTGAAAACACTTGATTGAATCCGCAGCAAATCAAATAAATATGACCGAAACTGTTAATCCACGGCGCAGCTGATGCAAATGACGATAGAGGCGGAGAGGGTTTGGTTTAACTTGGTTATGATTAGGGAAATAAACACCACGCCTGGTTATTATTGCGAAGTGGTCATGAGTTCGAACCATGGGTTAGTTACAATTTACCTGTATTACGGAGACAAAAGCATTCTTGAATTGAACTTAAATCAATTCAACCTATTTTGCCTCAGACCGATAATAAACCAAAATTATGGTCTGGTTTGGATAATTCGACCGATTCAACCGATCCATCTCTTTCTTCTTCATTTCCTCGACAAGGACAAGGAGGCCACTGTCCGACGAGGTCCTCAGTCCTCCCGATTGTTCGGCCATCCCGACTTTCCGATTCTGGGCATGAAAACTTGATAGAAAAGGATCAGTGATGCAATAATAGCAGTGGAATTGGACAATATTTATGTTGATTTTGATGTGAAATGGGTGAGTCAAAACACCTTCAATTCTTAAAACCTAACCTTTGATCAACAATCAGATAATTAATCGAAGAACACACTCACTATAATTAACAAATTGCACATACCGATTTGAAAGATGTTTGGTTTCCAAAATCTAGCATCTAATCGCAATCATATTGGAAATATCAAATCGAATAGCACACTCACTAGAAGTTTTGCCACCGAAATACATTCAATCTCTGAAATCCACAACACACATTTAATCTCTATATAGTTCAGTTTCATATTTCTGATTTCAATCCCAGACTATAATTTTAATCGATCCAATCAATCAACAAATAAAAATCAAGGCTTCAAGCACCTTTGATTTTTGTAAGCAATGGCGCTAGCTTCGGCGGCGAAAATCAGAGATCTGAAATGCCTCCCTCAGCTCTCTCCAGCCGCGTTTAGGACCCCAGCCCTCCAGCTTCGCGACGGCGCAAGTGCATCGAGCTCGAAATAGAAGCACGACGCGACTGTTGGGAGACGTCATCTTTCTGAGCCCGAAACAACAAGCTCGTCGAAGTCTCAGGTCGGAGATGGGGAACGAGTTCGAGAGCAATAAGGTCAAGATCTAGCAGCTGGTGTCGAGCTCTAGAGGGCTTGAGACCAATCACATGTTCAATAAAATGACGATTTCAAGTAGGGGATGAGGGATTTGGAGGAGCTCGCCGGAGAATCCACGGCGACAATGAGCCCTTTTCTTTTTGGTTTGAACCAGTTCAATTGCCAAACCAGAACTGGGATCTGATTGAACTGGTCCAATTGTCCAGACTATATCCCAATTCTGGTTGATTACCAGTCCGAGTCGAATCAGACTTAATTGATTTTAAATCAATATAGGGGTATATTGTCTTTTCAAAAAATTAGTTTTTCGTCTAAATTATAACAAAAAGCAACTAACTGTTTAGATATTAAACTTTTTATTATAGATGTGGTAAAGTGTAAAACGTGTCACTATAATATGAATAAATTGTAATTAACCTAAATTTAATTTATATTTTTAATCAAGGTTTTTTAGAGTTACTTAACTGTTATTTCCTATTATTATAATGATCTTCAAAATCTCTGTCTTTAAATTGAGTATATATTCTCAAAGTCTCCAAGCTTGAATCTTTGTTTCTATCTCTAAGTTTGGTATAAATCTTCAAAGTCTTTAGGCTTTGGTCTCTGTCTCCGTCTCCGAGTTATAAGTGGAAGTTCTTACGTTTTAAGTTTTTTGAGTTTCGAGTTCAAATTAAATCATGAAATCATCGTCACTCCACCACCATAGTTGTCATGTGTCACTGTCACATCAGTTTTTTTAGTCAAATTGATGTTGGTTGATCAATCCACATCAAATTGAGGGGGTGTCAATCAAGATTTCTTAGGGTTACTTACGATATATTTCTTATTATTATAATAGTTAAGTAATATTAGGGTTTAGGTACTAAAATTTGCTTTCCTATTGCTCTATATATAGAAATCTCCTATTATATTATGGACAATAAGTGTTGTAAATAAAACTTGATATTGACATGTAAATATCGTTAAAATTTATTATTAAAATCATATAAAATAATAATCATACTCCTAAAGTTTCATTTTTTTATAAACTTATGTGATTGGGCAAGTTTGGTCGACTATGATGATACTCCTTTTCTTCGATAGTGTCGTTTTTCTTTCTTTGGCGTTGTTTTTAGTTTCACCCACATGATCCACGACATGTTAGTTTATGAGTTATCAACCACTGATTGTTCTGTTAAATTGTTATCTTCGTGTTTAGATAAATTTTTGTATATATAATTTATTTTTTCTTGATTAGAAAATTTTATTTGCTTCGTTTCAATTTGTCATGGTTATGAGATTCATATTCTTCGATATTTGATAATAAAATTTGCAATATCATACCCTCTTCAAACTTCTTCTCTAAAATCAAATTTATTATAAATGACAATTTATTACTCTTTTGTATAAAATTATTCTACCATTAAAATTGTGTAGAAAATAGGAATTAAACATAAAGATTAATCATTTCAGAATGGATCAGGTGTGAACCTCTTTTGATGTGTGAATGTCGATACTTTTTATAATGGTAGTTGTGAGTAATTTTGCGAAATTATGAGATATTTAAGACTCTTGTGTGAGATATTAGAGAATTTCTCATCACTCGTTTCTCACGACACAATAACTTATTGCAAGACACATTAATTTCCAGTTGTGTAGACTTTCAGTTATAAACCTTATGTGTTTCCCTAACCCTAAATAGGTGTTTTATAACCCGAAAGAGTTATTTCCATGATGAATAACACATGTTTCTACCATATATTTTTTGTCTTGTCTTGTCGTTTCGTTCAGTGAATGTTTCTATGGACTTAAGCAACCTAAACTCAACCTACTAGGGGAGATGTGTAAAGAGTGTTTACAGATGAGTAATACGTGAGAATTTTTCATTTCCGTCAGAGCCAAATCCTTGCATTTAACTCGATTTTGTCCCAAAAATTAAGCATTTTCATGTTATTTGAAACCTCATAATCTTTGCATGAATTTTGCGCAAAATTTCAGGAAATCAACTAGTTTCGAAGCAAAATGGAGCGCAAGGAAAAACACACAATTTTTGGAGCAAAGAGGGAGAGGGTCATCACTGACTCTGACTATCGCCAATCACAGGGGAAACTCTCAAGAGCGATAGTCAGAGAACAGAACGACAGAGACAGACCCTCAAGAGCCCAAGTTCAAGGACATCACTAATGATGACTCATTCCAAAGAGAGAGTCGGTAGTCACCACGGCCAACGACTACCGACCCGATTAATCTCCAATTAATCTTCAGAATATCTATCCGCCGATTAGCGCCTAACGCTTTTTAGAACCTTGGCTCTAAACCTCCTCGACGACCACCACCTCGTGCGTACAATGTGTATTAGCAAATGACAAACACAAAGAAAATTAAATGGCTACGAGAACAAGCAAGACAAAAAAACTATCATTCGACCACTATAACCCGATTTATCTCTATAATCCACTTGACACAAAGCATAACAAATGTTCCATTATACTAGGGTATATCACCAAGTAAGAATCTAGAAACAAACGAAGATCCAGTCAGCACCAAGACTATGACAAGGAAGTCGTGGTTCTTTAACATGTCTCCCCTCAACAAGAACATAACCAGGAAGTCGATGTCTATGCTTTTGAGAGGTAGATGAGGGGCGAGCTAAGGGAAGTTGTGGTTTATTTAACATGTCTCCCCTCAACAAGAACATAACAAGGAAGTCGATGTCAACATTTTCGAGAGGTGGATGAGGGGCGGGGTGAGGGAAGCCGACCACTAGTTAATGTAAAGGGTAAAAGGTAATGGAACCCTTAATTGAACTCTAATAGAGATAAAAGGGTTTGCCCATTTTGCTAATTGGGTGTCGGGTAAGTCGGATGAGTCGGTGGTTTTGTAGATATCACCTAAGACTCGACTCGACCTCTGTCGGGTTGGGTCAATCCAACCCATTTCTCACACAGTTTTGTCAGGTCTCGGGCTTGGGTCGAGTTAGGTCGTCGGGTGAGTTGGGTACTAGGTAAAAATGGATAACCCTACCCCTAGTTGCGAATATCATGTGGTCACGGATTAAAAACAATGAACTAGTTGTGGATTCGATTCGTAGTACCAGATTTAATACAACCCAATAAAGGATTTAAATCTAAGGACCTTTTTCTTTAATAAGATTGGGTCTCATTTATTCATTTCTTAAACATATAAACGAACCTTTTATTGTGTAATGCCTATTAAGAGGCATTATCACAGTATATAGCACAAGAATAACAAAACATGATATGAGTTGAGGAAATCAATGACACATATTAAATTCGGAGATGGGATGTTTCAAATTTTGACCCTACATATATATGGAAAAAGGGTAAGGTCGGAGATTGGAGCAATGGACTTTATTTGTAAAGGGGAAAATGTCACTTGACTACCCCAAAATTTGACATATTTTCACCTGACTATTTAAGAAATTATTTTGGCATTGTGGGTACCCTAAATTTGCAAAGTTGTCACCGTTAGTACCCAATACCTATTTTCGTCCAAAGTTATGTTAATGTGTATGGGGCAAGACCATTATGCCCCTCACAAATTCAATAATTAACTTATGGTTTGAAGGTATTTGTGTCTTTTCAACTAATCAAATAATTTTATAAAAAAACTAAAATGATACGATTACATCACTACCCTCAACTTCAACCTCTCTCTCTCTCTCTCTCTCTCTCTCTCTACGACAACCCATTTCTTTCCCAACTCATCTTTTCTTTCAAATCTCATACTATAAACTTTCATGTCTCTTTCTCCTTTTATCATCACACTACTCAGTCAAAAATTTATTGAGGTATGGATTTGATTTTTTAGTTTTTGTAAGAGATATAGGTTGCTCCCAAATCAGCCTCCTTAAACTGCCCGAGGATGCACTGGATTGCGGTCATGACGTGGAGGCTCATGGCCAGGTCGAGAATGGGGTCGCCCTTCACCATGTAATGTTTGCCCTTCGTAGGGCCGTCGCCGGAGGCCACGGTGTCGCGTGCGAGCTTAAGGATGAATAGACCCAGAAACCCAAAAAAACTCTAGAAAACTCAGTTATATAATGTTACGACCCCTCCCCTCGTCGAGAACCCTACTCTTACCGCCTCCCTGTCGAACAACCCCAGCCTCCCGACCAGAGCAGATCTAGTCTTCATCACAATCTCCATGGATACAGAGGGTCCCATGGTACACATATGGCCTTCATCGTAGTTCATCAAATTACACCAACCAATATTTAAATTTCATAAAATAATTGTTAAGGAACAAATCGGGAGAGAAAGAGCTTTGTTTCAATACAGTTTAAAGTTCATGAACTCATTTGCTTCATGAACCCAGATTTAATTTTATGAACAAAAAGTTTTGATTCAATACAATTGGGATAGAAATAGGGAGGTGTCCACAAGCAAGAGGCGTTGAGAACAAATAAGAAAGTGTCCTTAAAACACTTTGGGTTTTGATTGATGACGAGAGAGATAGAGATGTTGAAGAAGAGGGTTCTCACATGTAAGCTTCATTATCAAGCATGGTTGAATTGAATTCGTGAGGGCATAATAGTCTTTCCACATACGCATTAACGGAGCTTTGGACGAAAGTGGATATTAGGTACTAACGGTGACAATTTTGCAAATTTAGGATACTCATAATGCCAAAAAAAACTCTAAAGGTAGTCAGGTGAAAAAATGTCGAATATTGAAGTAGGCAGGTAACATTTGCCCATCGCCAAATAGCACATCCTATTGGAATAGTTGGAAATATGGAATGAAATTGATTACATTCATATTTCCGACTAATCACCGACTCAGCAATCTCTTGACTAGGGAGAGAATTCCGTAAATGTAGTATTTGTAATTATTGTATAATTTCCTTCTTATTTTAATACCTTGTATATTAGTATAACTATCAGACATTAGCTGAATAAAACATCAAGTCAAGATATATTCAAATCCTTGCTTTACATTGTATTAGAGCAGGCTGATTTGGGCATGTGTCGGTGGGTCTCGCCTCCCTGTGGCTTCGCTCCCATGTAAGTCTGATATTGTGGTCCACGTAAGGAGGGAAGTAAGCCCGCGTGCAAAAAGACACGTCTTACTATGGCTCACGTGGAGGGGGAGTGACTTGATAAAGGCCCACGTGTAGAATACATGTGAGGAGGAGTGTTGAGAATATAAAGTCTCACGTGGAAAGAATATAAAATAGTACGGGTGTACATAAAGGGTTGGAACAAATTCCAACTAACAAGCTTGAGCTTTTAGTTGTGGATCCCGTCCCGATATGTGCGGCCCAGTTTTACATAGTATCAGGGCCACGTGGGTTTTCTTGAAGAAGAATAAATCAGAAGTCAAACAACACCTCATTCACTTCTTCAATTGGGTATGCGGACAATTCAACACTCATGTTAAATGCTTGCGAACGGATGGTGGTTTTGAATTCCAACATCATTAGTTGTTAGCTTATTATAGCAAGTTTGGAATAGAATTTCAGAAAAGTTGTGTCAGAACTCCCCAACAAAATGGCGTAGTAGAGAAGAAACATCGACACTTACTCGAGGTTGCGCGAGCCTTGCGATTTCAGGCTGAACTCCCGATCGAATTTTGGGGAGATTGTGCTCTCACAGCTGCATATTTAATCAATCGGATGTCGCTTAAGGTGATTGGAAACAAGACGCCATATGAGATACTATTTGGCAGAAAACCTACTTACAACCATCTGCGAAGCTTCGGGTGTCTCTGTTATGCACATCAGCAAACTCGAGACAAATTTGCTCCTCGATCTTGCCTAGGAATATTCCGAAGGGACAAAAGGGATATAGAGTATTCAATATAAAGTCTCGAACCATTGTGGTATCACGCGACGTCCAGTTTTGGGAGAATATATTTCCCGGTGATCGGTGCTTAGAGACGGACCCTTTAAGGGATCCTCTGAATGTTCCGTCATCATACTCATTCATGTTTGACACAACAGTTTCCCCGTCTGTAGAATAAATGCCGCCCACAGGGACACATGCTCCTAAAGTATCGGTTCCCGAAGAAGAGATGTCGGTTTCTAAAGAGGAGGTACCAGTTCCTGGAAAACGAGTTCGTACATTGTCCAAACGGTTACAAGGCTATGATTACACCTTACCGCCCTCAATCATTGCACTTTCAATGGACTTATCGGTACATACTATCACTCTAAACATCAGTTATGATCGTCTTTCTCCAACTTACCATGCCTTTTTAGCTGCCATATCTTCAACGGACGAACCTCGTTCTTTCAAGCAAGCAGTTAAGCAAGAGCATTGGTGAGAGGTCATGAGTCAAGAAATTACTGCCTTGGAGGCAAACAACACTTGGACCTTAACCAGCTTGTCACCTGATAAGAGAGCTATTGATTCAAAATGGGTTTATAAGGTCAAATATCAACCAGAGGGAGCATTGAACGTTACAAGGCACGACTCGTGGAGAAGGGATATACCCAGGTCGAGGGTATCGACTTCACATAAACTTTTGCACCGGTTGCCAAGATGGTCACCGTTCGTTGTCTACTTGCGGTTTCAGCAGCGCAAAACTGGTCGCTTCATCAATTAGACGTCAATAATGCATTCTTGCGTGGAGATCTAGAAGAATAGGGAACAACGTGTATGTCGACTACATAATCTCTTTACGGGTTAAAACAAGCCTCTCGAAATTGGTACCACAAGTTCACCGAGTCTATAATGACCTTGGGGTACCAACCTTCAGCGGCCGACCACTCGTTGTTCACCCTCACCTCGCCTAACACGTTTGTTTCCGTCCTTATTTATGTTGATGATGTTGTCATTGCAGGGTCACATCCTTTGCGCATTGGATCAACAGTTCAAAATAAAGGATTTAGGCAAACTTCGGTACTTCCTTGGTCTTGAGGTCGCCCGTTCACCTGCTAGCATATCTCTCAAACAGAGAAAGTATGCACTCAACATCTTGTCTGATAGTGGATTCACTGGCTGTAAACCAGCACGCTTCCCTCTTTCGCAATAGCATCACCTATCCGTAGAAGAAGGTGACCCTTGCCTTGACAATGGGCAATATTGTCGTCTGGTCGGACGCTTGTTATATTTGACCATCACTCGCCTAGACATCAGTTATGTTGTGTATATATTGAGTCAGTTCATGCATGAACCTAGACAACTGCACATTGATGCCGCCTTTCACGTACTAAGGTATCTCAAGAATAGCCCAGGTCAAGGCATACTATTACCGTATGCCAACTCCCTTAAGTTGCACGCTTATTGCGATGCAAATTGGGCTAGATGTCCAGACACTCGTAGATCCACCACGGGTTTCATTCTGTTCCTTGGATCTTCCCCCATCTCATGGTGATTCAAGAAACAAAGTGTAGTCTCCTGCTCATCAGCCGAGGCCGAATATCGGGCCATGGCCGCCACGAGCCGAGAAATAGTTTGGCTCCGCCAGTTTCTCAGTGACCTCCAAGCCCCCCAAACTGACACGGTCTCTCTCTTTTGTGATAATCATGTTGTCATTCATATTGCCTCCAATCCAGTCTTCCACGAGCGCACAAAGCACATATAGATTGATTGTCATTTTGTTCGCCAACAACTCCAGAAGTCCATCCTCTGTGCTCGACCGATTTCCAACAGGCAACAACTCGTCGATATCTTCACTAAAGGCTTAGGTCGAGATCGTTTTCATGAACTACTTCGCAAGTTGGGCATCTCTACTGTTCATGCTCCAACTTGAGGGGAAAATTGGAATAGTTGGAAATATGAAATGAAATCAACCTTGATTACATTCATATTTTCGACTCAGCAATCCCTTGACTAAGGAGAGAATTCCGTAAATAAAGTATTAGAAATTATTTTATATTTTCTTTCTTATTTTAATACTTTGTATATTAAGTATAAATATCTGACATTAGCCCAATAAAACATCTAAGTCAGGATATATTTAAATCCTTGATTTGCACATCCAATATGGGCTGTAACGTACGTGCAGGGAAGGAAGGAGGGGTAGAATAGTAAATATATGCAAGTAAGAGCATCAAAGAGTACGCGTGGTCCTACAGAGAGAGCATTTTACTTTTGCACAAGGTCGCTTCTCTCGAACCTTGTACACGTACACACGCTTTCGACGACGGCGAAGAAAATTCATCTTCGAGACTCCTTCATATATATGTATGTTTGTATTTGAGAACATCAATTTATTTGAGATTGTGGAAATTGAAGATGTGTGTGGTGTTTGTGTGCGACGAAGACGAGAGGGTGATAAGCAGGCAGGCAGCGCCGGGAGTGTGTCCGTACTGCGGAGGAAGGATAGAGGCGATGGACGTACAGACCCAATGGAGATTCTGCTTCCTCCCTCTCTATTTCCGCACCAAGAGGAACTTCTTCTGTACCTTCTGTTCCAGACGATTGGTCCTCAAATCTTGACTTCTTCTCATCTATCTCTCTACTATATATATGTTCATGTCAAAAATGTTTCAGATTACTTCTTGTAATTTATCAATCAATTAATGTTAGGTTAATTAGGTCATTAGTGTTTGGATCCTGTACTAGTATTTCTTATTATTCTCTTTAAATTTAATATACTGTATTTTTTACTATTTAAAAATTATGTTATCTTTTTATGGGTAAATTTTATCAAGATTTGAGTTCTACTTTATTACGATGAACTAAGACGGCACCGACTTGAACTCATGACATTTTGATTCAAGTTCAAGTGTTCAACTAAATGGTAATGATTTTGATATCTCAAATCTGGATCGAACCTTTTTGTACTAAATCTCATCAGATTAAACCAAATTTTAGTTATATCTTAAATGACCAGCACACTCCTGCAATACACAATTCTATACTTACAGCAAGGCCAATATGAATTATGCACATGTTTATAATTGATTCGACTACCAATTGAACCAACTCATTATTGCTCACATGATGTGTGTATAAGTCTTTTGTTCAATTTCATAATACCCACCTTGGAACACAAAGAACAATTGCTGTGGACAACAACAAGTAACTAACATATTCCTTCCATCCCAACGCTCTATATCAATTAAATTTTAGTCGATTTAAATTTGTCCATTATATATAACAATTTAACTTCAATTGGTCATTCTACATTAATTCAAGTTTGACCATTACAATAAATTATTTTGATCTTATAATAAATCAATTCTGCAAATTCAATTCAACGATTTAATCGAGTTGAGTTTAGAATGTTGTGTAACAATATCAGGTTTTCTTATTTAGTATAGTTCATAATCTACGTAATTGTGCTTTCAAAAAAAAAATCTATATAAGTGAATCTCTCATATTATAATTCACAACAAAATAATATCAATAATATTGTTATCTACTAACTCACCAACCAAACATTAAAGTGGTATAAAAATACCTGGAATTATAAAATGTCACCATTTCAAATTTTAAGCATATTATCACAATTGAAATCGTGTCCTCAATGTAGTAAATAGATATATGTTGAAAAGTGTGTGACAAACTAACATAGGTGAATAGTTTAAAGGAAAAATGTCACCTGACTATCCCAAAATTTGACGTTTTTTCGTCTGACTACCCCTAGAGTTTTTTTTAACATTGTGGGTACCCTAAATTTTGCACTGTAAGTCATTTTATTAGACTTCGTTAGATTTTGATTTTTTAAAAAAAAATTATTTCGCCAAAAAGGCTGAACTACCCCTTAATAGATATGAATTTTTAAATTTTAATTGAAAATACTATAATGCCCTTGACCATCTTTCTAACTTTCAAAACAATGCGACTCCTATCCTTCTCTCCCTCCCTTCCGCACCTCTCTCTCGCGGTGCCAAATCCAGAAAGTTACCCAACAAGGGAACAACCGACCCTAATCGATTTCACACTGCAGCAACTGAATCAAAACGGAAAAAATATTAACAAAGCAAAATGAAAACTCTAGAGATTAAATTAGTGACTATGATTTCCGATTTCATGCAAATACGCCTTAGAAACTAACAAAACTAAACGAAAACCATAATCAAACAAACAGAGAAAAGGAGAGAGGGTTGGAGCAGTGGTGACAAAAAGAAGAGAAATTGGAGCGGTCGTGATCGGCGGCGAGAGGAACTCGAAGATTTGGTCATGGTTGGCGGTGAGAGGAACTCAAAGATCTGGGGCGAAAGAGAAGACGATTTCAAGGTTTCGGATATGAGTTTCGTGAACTGAAATGTGGTTTATAGCTTACAAGTCGTAGGCAACTTACACGCGTGTACTTATACTTCCCCTCCAGATCGAGACCTTCGCTTCCAGATGGAACTGTCGGGAACGAATCAAGATCTGGCGACCGCGCGAGAAATCTCTAGCGGCCTTACGATTTGGAAAAATGAGAGAGGAATGGACGGGCCAGACGATGGTAAGGAGGGGCGGACCATGAGAGAGAGAGAGAGAGGGCATTGTTTTGAAAATTAGAAGGATGGTCAAGGACATTATAGATTTTTCAATCAAATTAAAAAAGTTCATAGCTAATAAGGGGTAGTTCTGTCTTTTTGACGAAATAAAAAATTATGAAAAAAAATCAAAATTTAAGGAGTCTAACAACATGACTAATGATGCAAATTTGGCAATTTCATGGTACCCACAGTGCTAAAAAAAACTTTGAGTTGTAGTCAGGTGACATTTTCCCTATTTTAAATTGGTATGATGCATAATATAAAAGCGATATGTAAAGATCAACATAACAAGTTTGTTGACATTATAGTTTGTGTTATATGGTTGTATTCACTTGACTCTCAGTTGTACAATTAAGAATACATTACACGGTTTTTGGCTGACCTTGTAAGAACTGACTCTAAGCCTAGTACAATTTAGGTCTCCCCATAAATAAACTAAAACTCAAATCTCTACGACTAATGTTAGATTCCTAAGTTCAGTTCTCCCCATAAATAAACTACTATGACTCAAATTTCAAACAACTAATATTAGTAGTTTTGACCCCTAAACTCAATACAATTTAAGTCTCCCCTGAAATTAGAAATTAATTTTGAAATATACATTACATATGACATAAACATGAGGGTTGATGACTTGTGTCCTCTTCTTCCTTTAACCTACACTTCTCCTCACAGTCTCTCTTCCGTGACAACTAGCCTGCCAAAGAAAGTCTATATTGTCGCATGTCGATGGCCTAATACTCGAGTTGCAAATGTCCATTGAAGTGAGCTAAAAAAAATTGCAACGAAATAGAAGCGTCAAAACGGAGCATGAGAGTTCACGAAATCGTTAAAATAGGTAGCCGATTCAAATATTTAAAGCATTGTGATTTAAAGGATGACGTCTACGGTTCCAAAGCTTGCATTGCATTTTGTAGGCGTCGCCAACATTGTTGGAGGTGACTGTAAAATAAGACAATTGACGACAATGACGAATAGTGGCAAGAAGCATTCTTCAAATATAAAATTATAAACGGTTGACATCAACATAATTGATGCAAAGCATTAATAATTATTTAAATTTGATTTTAATTATTGTTGTGCAAATTTAAATGTTAGGTTTTAGCATATTACAATATAGATATCAAAATTAACATTTAAATGTACTAACATAATCGATCGTGTGGTCTGTACCCTTTGCGTAAGAGCGATTAGGGTTTCGTCCTTAGTTGACGAGTTCGCGGCAGAAGACGTTTGTGAGGTGGGTGGCGGCTACCAGATGGTAGCGGACGACTGTACGCGACGAGTCCGGGTGGTGCAGGCGGGCGAGGAAGGTCGGCCATGGATGAGAGTCGGAGGGGTGAAGGCTGGAGGCCGGATTTGAGGCCAAAGGTGCAGGTGGGTCAAGAGAGGAGGACGGCGGAGTCAGGTTTGAGCGAGGATGGGGTTGCGAGGACGGAGGACGACAGGTGGCTGGAGGATGACAGACGGCTGGAGGGCGACGGAGGGCTTGTT
This sequence comes from Geranium rotundifolium, assembly GCA_963920655.1. Classification (NCBI taxonomy): domain Eukaryota; kingdom Viridiplantae; phylum Streptophyta; class Magnoliopsida; order Geraniales; family Geraniaceae; genus Geranium; species Geranium rotundifolium. The sequence goes on from OY987323.1 coordinate 13,818,527, forward strand.
GGTGGGCTGAGAAGGGATGGTGAGGCGAGATGGGTGGCTCGCAGCGTGGAGGTTATGCAGAGAAGGGACAAGGAATCTAGGTTGCAGAGACGGTCGGGGTTGGGGATTTCTTTCGGGGTGGGGTAGAGTGAGATCGGGGTCGGAGGCAGGGGCGAGCAGGGGAGGTGGAGGAGCTCGCCGGGAGGCTCTGCTGGTGAGCAAGAAGATAAGGCTGGGCAAGGAGGCTTGGGGAGTGGTATTCGGGTTGGGCAGGGAGGCTTGGGTTGGGTGTTGAGCGAGGAGACGGGGCGGCCCGTGGGGGTACATGCGATGGGAACGAGGGGAGAATAGGGGAAGAATAAGGGGTAGGAGGCCGGAGGAGGACGGAGGACAGAGGAGGGGAGGAGGACGGAGGGAGGCCAATGAAAGGTTGGGGTCGTAAGAGAAGGTCGGCCAGATTAGGGGTTGGGTTTCGAGTCGGGACAGGCTGAGACCCAGGAACCGAAAACTGGAGGTTTTGGTTGGTTGGTAGGCCGGTGCTGGGAGGGAATCAGAGTTATCTAGCGTTGGTGGGCAGGCTCATGCAAGTATACCGAACTAGGGGACCTCAGCCTGCTCAAAATTCAATACGCCACCTTGATGTACTATTGGGATTGATACTGGAAGGAAACGGGGGGTCATTGGTGTAAAATGGTTGATCCGGTTAAATCCAATGAGCTGTGAGGATTTGAATATCGCAATGCCCATATTGAGCGCAAGATTGATCGAGGAAGCTGGTTTAAGGAGGTCTGCAACAAGATCACGGGGCTTCTCCATCCGTATGAGTTCAAAGTCGTGGCTCTGCATGATGTTAACTGGTTCGAGTCGATTGATATTCAGGGTTATTATGGATGCCTGTATAAAGTATTCTCCAGCAAGATCACTGGAATTCTTTATCCCTATGAGTTGGAGGTCATGGCTCTACATGATGCTAAACGGGTCGAGTTGAACAACTTTGGAGTAATCATCAGCGAACGGTGTTGCGCACCATCCACTATTGCTCATAATCAAATGTCTCACGAATTGGGCATATTTACTTTAACTAACAGTAGTTGAGATTATACTAAGGGATATGTTCCTCATCTGTAGTTTCAGCCGCCCAGCTTGATGCCGAGTATTTACTATTTAATTAATAAAATTCGCTTTTACCTAAAAAAAATTGTAGTTTTTATAAATGTCAGAAAATATTCTTTTCATATAAAATTTAACGAAGATATTCTATTAATTTATTATTATCCGTCCAACCTTTTCTTAAAATAAGGAATTACATGATCATAAAATTGGAGCAATATTCAATGTCACATGCCATCAGTAGTCAACTTGTAGGTTGTAAAGGCACTCTAATTATTTCTTTTAATGGATAGGATAAGAACGAGATAACATTTTTTCTTGTATAATAATCGACACCAACACTTTTCATTTTCATAGTAATAATTTATTCCAATGGCTCAATCAAAAATCAAAATCAAATAATTTCTTTCCGAAACACCCAATATCTGAAAAGAAAAGAAAGAAAATTTTATTTATTCACCAAGATTTGATAATGAAAGAAGAATAATCTCAGGCATTGATTTGATGATCATCATCGAATTCGAGATGAAGCAGATCTGAAAGTGCAAAGCAGCTGGCAGACTTGAAGCTCCTCTTCCCTTGCAGTTTCGAGATGGTCCGGTGAAGCACTCTGGTATTGGCGACCGGTCGCTCCTCGTCTCGGTCCGAGGAAGACGACGGCGGCGAGGGTTGTTGCCGAGGAGCGTGTTCCTCGTCGAGGGCAAGGAGAGGCATGGATTTGGGGTTTTGGTGCCATCCGTAGAAGGAGGACTTTGTGGACCACTTGCAGGCGATCAGAACCCTCCTCTTCTTGTTCAGTGGATTCTCCACCTTCTCCAGATCCTTGGCCGTGCTCGCCTCCGACAGGTTCGCGAACGATTTCGACTTCCCGGAGAAGTGATTCGACAGCCCCTTCCTGTCAACAACATCTGTAAATTGAAATCGATCGGAAATGGAATCTGAGATTGAAACTCACTTCACGGGGAGGGAATCTTCGAGCGAGGCCATAGATCCGAGCGGGTTGTGGGAGGAAACCTCCTCTTCGTCGCTGTCTCCGGGCTCTCCGATCGACGACGAGCTCGCAGACGAGACTGAGGCTGCGCCGCCCCCGTCGTCCATCTGCGGCGCCGGAGGAGATGAGACGTCGATGGTGAAGGCGGGACCCAAGAAGACCTCCATACTCGGTGGATTTAATTACGGAAATACCCTTTACTTCCGGCTGGTTAGAGAGCAGACGAGTTTGTTTATTAGATCAGAGAGAGCGAGCGAGCAGTGGGAAATTAGAAGAAGAAGAAGAATGGGTGAGAGGTGTAAATATGGGTGAGAGGGGAGGGCAGAAGGGTAAAAGAGAGGCGGCCGGGTAGTGACTGATGACGTGGCAGAGTCGACCAAACCCAACCCTTACCACTCATTCATTTGACATGTTTTTTGTTTCATTTACGTCCTTCTCCATCACTCTTCACCTATTAATTACCCCTTATCATTTCTTTTTAATTACCTCGTATCCTAAATGCAACGATATTCAAAATTATCACTTTAAATAAAAGAATAATAATAATGAAATGTGTATAATCGGGCTGTAAATAAAATGTGATCCTCCATGCATGTCTTTTGCTTGAATACACCGTAAGAGTCCAAGACATAACGTCCCTACTCTATTTCATTTGCTCTCACACTTTTTTTTTCTTAAACTCTTCTTTGGTTACACTTTCTGCGGCGACCATGTGTTATTTGAATTTTACAATATGCCGTATTTTGAAAATGATTTAAAATTATTACATTGTCAATTCTTATAAATAATGACATAATCTAAACACAAATTTTCTTAAACTTTTCAAATTTTCGTTATACTTAATAAATTATAAAAAGTAATCAATAAAATTTATTTAAAATAATGAGTAAAAACAAAATGTAATCAATGTACCAGTGGTGTAAAAGTGGTATAAATTATACTAAAAACATCAAAATTTGAGAAAAAATAAGGATAAAGTGAGGAGATTTGACTCGGGGGATAGAAATAATCCCTCCCCTCATATATCATCAATATTCTCTTGTGCGACTTGTATGTGGATATCAACCTAAAATATCTCATTTACGAACATTTATTTATGTTGTACAAGTGTTTGTATAACCCCTGGACCCAAACAACAATCGGGGATTTGTATTGGTTTTAATAAACCATCTATTATCATGTATTTTGAGTCTATGACGGGTGACCTATTTACTACACGATTTGTATATTGCCATTTTGATAAGACAATATTCCTACATTTTAGTGATAAAATAAAGCATGAAATTGAATGCAAGGAAATTTCATGTCTCATCTAGATCTTTGTACATGTGATAGAAAGTATAAAGGATAATACATTTGCAAAATGTTGCAAGTGAACTGCTTGATGTATTTGCATGTACATTAGAGATTACAAAGTCATTAATAGATGGTATAATCACACTTGCTACATAATATTGATAAATGTTGTAAAAAATCTGATTGGCTAAAAAGGGAAGAAGCAATTCGAGTTACATTAACTTAATTTGTGAAACGTGAAGTTTTGAACTCATGATTTAAACACCAAAAGATGTTTGACCAATTTGTTATAAATGGATAGTCACAAAAAAAATGAAAAAAAATAAAATTGTTCGATATAAATTCTGACTTGTAGCCCAAAGTTTTCTTAGGGGTCTAAGGTCGATGTTGAGAAACATATTCTCTTATGATCGATATAATTCATTTCAGCTACTTGGCGAGTTAGCAGTCTCTTAAGTACTGCATATGCATCAGATAGACATAGCACCAATATATACGTCACATCGGACGACAATATGTTTATGACTCGTTGAATGAGTTAAATTATCTAAAGCAATTAAAAATAGTTTAAGAAGCACGTATTTAATAAGATTACATAAGTTATTGTATGAACCAAAATATTTTGGATGAGTATGGTATAATCGTCTCAAAGATTACCTTACCATAAAAGGCTAAATAAAGAATATTGTATGCCTATGTGTATTCATGCTGAAAGAAAATTTCAAATTTATTATTGTGGCATTTTCTGTTGATATAAACTTAATTTTGACTGTAAAGATATCACTAACCGTGTATAATATCTTAAAAAGAATTTGAGGTGAAATATTTGGGTGACATTGTATATTTTTTATAAGTTTTCTCTTGTATGGCCTTATATATTTGTATAACATTGCCAGTTATTTCATATACTCATATTTAAATGAGGAAAAATTCTTTTTTTAGATACTCACATATTCGATTTCATATCCAAAAACAATCACTTTCAACATCTAATTAAACACAATGCTAGAAAATTTCAGATAATCCCCTTAACTATACGCGAGTCTCATCATTCTGAGAGGTGTACCAAGTATCAAAGAGTCCCACTTTATCTTTTTCCGTTAACTTTTTAAAAAATTATGTTAATTTTTTTGTGAAATGACGAAAATATCATTGTATCTGAAAATTTAAAATAAATAAATAAAAATTATTTTATTCTATTTTTTTACAAAAACAAAGAATAAAAAAATTATTTTAGTATTAATTTTTAAAAATAAATTTTTAATTTTTTTTATAAAAAGAACTTTTTAAAAATTATTTTTACCACTAACAGAATTTTATTCTTTATTTTGTACAACGAGAAAAATAGAATAAAAAAAGTTCAAAATAATTTTTACTTGTTTATTTTAATTTTTCAGATATAAGGGTATTTTCATCATTTCACAAAAAATTAACATAATTTTTTAAAAAATTAACAGAAAAGAGTAAAGTGACACTGTTTGATACTTAGGACACCTCTCAGATTGGTCTTGTATTTAATGGAGTTCATGTAAAACTTGCGTATAGATAGGAGAGTTATGCGTTATAATACATAAGTGAACCAACATAGCCGCATGACAACAAATAATATACTTTACATTTATTTGTGAGATTGATGTTTGATTATGTAACAATGTGATTAAATCTGTTTACTTTGCACTTATTTACTATAAGAACATTTTTTTATCGTAGTGGCACGACTAAATAATGTAATTTGTGCACTTATTTATTAGTGGACATTTCAGTACATAATTATTCGTAATTTTCCTTAAAAAGATCACTGTCGTGAATTATAAATTATGCATGGTTTAAAATTATGAAGTGTAATTTCTCCAAACGTTTGTTTATAGATTAAATTAATTCAAAATTAGAAATTGAGTATCATTTCAAAAAATATATATGTTATAAATTGTGTTAATTAATTAATTTATATCTAAACACTTTAATATATTATATGAGAAATACATTTAAAATAATGGATAATTATGATACATAAGGGCGAATATTAAACCTTAAAAGAGTCTAAATTGGTTGGCAACAATTTTTTTTAATAAAGGACAGAGAAATTTGGACAAAAATGATGAGTAGCTCTATGCACATGGGAAATAACAAAATAGGGTTTTGATTATTAAATACATATTAAAGATTAAATAAAATAAAGAAGACCTCATGTCATGTCATGTTCCAGGAGGGAAAAGTCAAAAGAAGCCACCCACTCTTTCTTATCTTTTTTTGTCGTTCTTGAAACAAGTATTTCTTATCTTACTCTCTGCTTATCTAATTAAGCAATGAATTAAAAATTTGGTCCCAATTATTGAAATTTTTATATTATCTTCGATTATGACTATCTATCCCCAATCCATATTTATTTTTACTTCAGATAATTTTTTATTACTATGATGAAATTTGATACAATTTTATTATTACGGTGAATTTTTTTAAGTTTTACTTCAATATAAAAAATTATTTTTATGTGTTATTCTACCCTAACGATATTAAAACAAATAAAAAAAATAATGTTGAACTTTCAAATTTTATTAAATGACGAAAATACTTATGTATTTAAATAACTAAAAAATATTGTAAAAGAATGGCCACCACCATGTATGTACTCTCCTCTCACCATGCCTCTACTCTCCTCTCTCACCATGCCCCTACTTCTTTACCACTATGCCCTTGATTTGAGGATGATGGTATTCATCTAATCATTACATTTTTGTTGTATAAATATGTGAGATTGGAAATGATAGAATGGTTCATGCGAGAGCAATTTCACTCTCACATTTTCACTTGTAGAGCTCTTTCTTCTCTCTCTCTTTTCTTGTGTTATTTAGTTTAGTTTTTCATTAAAAGTTTGTTTCGATTTGGTTCCTTTAATTGCATTTTGTTTCAACATCTTGTTATTATTTTACAACACGTTATCATCACGATTAGCTCGGTTATCGTAATTTTTATATTCCTAACTAAATTTAGTTTAGTTCTTGAATTTATATTTATTTCATAAATTTATTTCTACTTACTATATATTTCTAAGTATGCTCTGTGATCGCCAATCTTGAATTGGATCTTTCACATCAGAAATTTATCTGTTATTATTATACGCGTTTTATATTTATATATATATAATGTTTTGTAACCCGAAGTTTACAAAACTAAAAACATATTGAACCCGAAGTTCTAAAATTCTCGGGAAAGAAAGTTGATGAACCTGAAATTTATGTAAACTCGAAGTTTACAAAAACTTTAAAATTTATGGAACCCGAAATTCTGAATCAAAGTGTAAATCTCGAACTATATTATGAGATACCGAGACTAAAACTCGAGATTTTAAAAGATAGAACCAGTAGTTCTACATACCGCAAAATATATCATCATTTGAATAATTAGTTCAGACTTATTTTAATTGTGTTATTATTATATACATTGTATATATGTGTATACTATTAGCAACCCTAAGTTTGCTAAATTTATGGTATCTTGAACCCGAAGTTTCAAGATCGTCCGAAATTTTTTTTATTGAACTTGATGTTCATGTAAACTTGAGGTTTACAATCGTTGGAATTTATAGAACCTGAAATTCTAAAATTGTTAAGAAAATTCTTGGACTTGACGTTTATGTAAACTGGAAATTTACAGAACCTGAAGTTCTAAAAATTCATGCTAAATAGATCAAAGATCTTGATAATCCATATGTCATATTATTAATCCTAGCCGACGAGCAGGATATTTTGTTCATATTTCATCCACCAAGATATATCTTATTGCTCATGAAGTAGCAATATTGGGAGAAAATTAAAGTGGATGTATCGACGAAACAAAATGAATTATCGAACTGGCCCCGTAGGCAGTTCATCATTCCCTAAAGTTAATGTGACAAATTATGATGATGATCCTCTTTTCAGAAGAGGCGAATGCTCTAGTTAAGGTCGTGGTTGCGGCCGTGAGAGCAATAATTATCACTATCGTGGGAGAAATGAAAAAATGTCCAACCAGAAGTGGAACAAATTTGAGAGACGTGATAAAGAAAAATGCCCAAAAATGCACTCCCAAAGGTAGTGAACATGCATGTTTTTAGATGCGGACATCGGGCATATACATGTAGTACTCCCATGTATTTGATGGTCTTGTATCAAGCATCAATTAAGAGAAAAGAAAAGGTCGTAGAGACAAACTTTATGAATAACTCGGATCTTGCAAATCTGACTAATTTAAATGTCTCCGACTTCTTTTAAAATGACTATGGAAATATAGGAAACTTGATGTCCGATGATATAACATGAAACTTTGTTGACTAATATTGAGATGATAATATATTATGTTTTGTCTTATAAAATCATTTCAAATGTTTATAATCTTACGATATGTTTTTCTTTCATGAAAGGATATGAATTCCATAAACAAATCATCGGTTGACAAAAACGGGGATAATGTGTGTATCATTGATTCTGCCACTACGCATACAATTCTCAAAGAAAAGAAATATTTTTCGTGTCTAACCTTGGTTGAGGCAAATGTTAATACTATTATGGGTTCAACAAATATTATAGAAGGCTCCAGAAGAGCTTCTATATTGTTGCGAAATGATACTCGGTTAGAAATCCATAATGCTTTACATACTAGTAGATCCAGAAGAAATCTACTTAGCTTTAAGGATATCCGCAGTAATGGATATCATATTGAGACCACAAGTGAAAATGAAACTGAGTTTCTTTGTATCACATTAAGTGATTGTGGTGAAAAGCGTGTATTGGAAAATTTTCCTGTTTTATCATCTGGGGGTTGTATTTTACAACAATAAGAAGAGTTGAGGTCTACGCGATTTTGAACCAGAAGTTCAATAATCAGAATATTTTTATGCTTTGGAATAATCGTCTTGGTCATCTGGGATCAACGATGATGCGTAGGATTGTTGAAAATTCATGTGGACATTCATTGAAAAGCCAGAAGCTTTTTCAGTCTAATGAAATAATTTGTACCGCTTGTTCACAAGGAAAATTAGTGGTCCGGTCATCAAAAGCCAAGGTTAGTGCCGAATCTCCATCACTCATGCAGAGAATTCAGGGAGATATATGTGGCCCTATTAATCCGCCCAGTGGACCATTTAATTATTGTATGGTTTTAATTGACGCATCCAGCAGATGGTCACATGTGTGCTTACTGTCAACTCGTAATGTTGCATTTGCAAAATTATTAGCACAAATTATTAAGTTGAGGGCACATTTTCCTGATTATCCGATAAAGTATATTCATCTTGATAATGCTGGTGAATTCACATCTAAGTCATTTGATGATTATTGCATGTCAATGGGTATTGATATTGAGCATCACCTTTTGCATGTGCATACTCAAAATGGTTTAGCAGAATCTTTCATTAAACGTATACAGATAATTGCACGAACATTGTTAATGCAATCACAATTATCAGTTTCTCCTTGAGGACATGTTGTATTACATGCTGCTTCTTTAATTCGTTTAAGGCCTAGTGCATATCATAAATATTCTACTATGCAGCTTGTGTATGGGCATCAACCTGATATATCTCATTTACGTAATTTCCCTCAACGCACAAAATTGGGACCCCAACATCGATTGGGGATTTATGTAGGTTTTGATTCACCATCTATTATCGGGTATCTTGAGCCCTTGACTGGTGACCTATTTACTGCACGACATGCAGATTGTCATTTTGATGAGACGACGTTCTCACATTTGGGTGGAAATAAAAAGCCTCCTGAAGTTAGGCGTGAAATTGAATGGAAAGTAAATTACATGTCTCATCTAGATCCACGTACATCACAATGTGATAAAGAAGTACAAAGGATAATACATTTTCAAAATGTTGCAAACCAAATGCCTGATGCATTTGCAGATATATCAAAAGTGACAAGGTCATACATAGATGTTATCAACACACATGCGAGAATTAAAGTTAATGATGACAATTCGAAAGCAGCGGTCGATTCCTCTAGTACACGCCAGAAGCGTGGGAGGCCATTAGGGGCAAAAGATATTAATCTCCGTAAACGAAAAAATCAAATGAATAGAAAAATAGTTCTAGCAGAACTATCGGTTCCTGAAGAACCATTGGTTCTCGTAGAACCGTCGATCCCAAAAGAAAATGAAAGTTCTAAAATTCATGAAGAATTGAAAGAACAAATAAGTGAGGAAATACACATGAATCATTCCTACACTAATGAATATTTGGATCGAAAATTGATTAATGTAGATGAAATCTTTGCATTCACAGTGACATGTGAGATAATGAACGATTTTGATTTTGAGCCACGTACTATTGATGAATGTCGTGACAGGTATGATTGGCCAAAGTGGGAAGAGGCAAATCAAGCAGAATTGACTTCATTGGCAAAACGGCAAGTCCTTGGAACCATAATTCGAACACTAGAAGATGTTCGACCAATTGGATACAAATGGGTATTCACAAAGAAAATAAATGAAAAAAACGAAATCGTTCGATATAAAGCCAGACTTGTAGCCCAAGGTTTTTCTCAATAACCTGGTGTCGATTTTGATAAAACATATTCACCCGTAATGGATATGATTACTTTTAGATACTAGATTAGTTTGACAGTCTCTGAATGACTGGGTATGTATTTGATGGACGTTGTCACTGCCTATTTATATGGTACGTTGGACACTGATATTTATATGAGACTCCCTGAATGAGTTAAATTGCCAGAAGCAATTAAAAATAGTCCAAGGAACCTATATTCAATAAAATTACAAAGGTCGTTGTATGGATTGAAACAATCGGGTAGGATGTGGTACAATCGTCTTAACGAATACCTTACCAAAGAAGTGTATAAGAATAATGTTACATGTCCTTGTGTATTCATCAAGAAAACAAATATGAGATTTGTTATTGTGACAGTGTATGTTGATGATATGAATTTAATTGGGACTACTGAAGAGATCCTAAACACTGCAGATTATCTTAAGAAAGAATTTGAGATAAAAGATTTGGGGAAAACAAAATATTGCCTCAGCCTGCAAATCGAGCATATTTCTGATGGAATTTTGATCCATCAATCAACATATGTTGAGAAACTCCTGAAGCGTATGCTCATCCACTAAGTACTCCAAAGGTCGTTCGGTCTCTTGATCCTAAGAAGGATCATTTTCGCCCCCAAGAAATAGATGAAAAGATACTTGGTCCTGAAGTACCATATCTAAATGTGATCGGGGCTTTATTATATCTTGCGCAATGTATAAGACCAGATATAGCTTTTGCGGTACATGTACTCGCAAGATTTAGCTCAGAACCGACAAGACGACATTGGAACGGAATCAAGCATGTATTCCGTTATTTGAGTGGAACCAAAGACTTGTGATTATTGTATTCGAAATCCTCAAATGGTGCTAGCTTGGTTGGATATGCAGATATTGGATACCTTTCTGATCCTCATAAAGCACGCTCCCAAACAGGATATGTATTTACTTGCAATGAAACAGCAATATCATGGCGTTCCACGAAGCAGACTTTGGTTGCAACATCCTCCAATCATTAAGAGATTATAGCACTACATGAAGCTAGTCGGGAATGTGTGTTATTGCGTTCAATCATTCAACACATACGAGATGCATGTGGAATTCACTCGATTACAAGCTCTCCTTCCACAATATATGAAGACAATGCAGCATGTATAACTCAAATCAAAGGAGGATACATCAAAGGAGATCGAATCAAACACATATCGGCTAAATTCTTCTACACTCATGAACTCCTGAAGAGTAACGAGATTGATGTCAAGCAATTTCGCTCTAGTGAAAATCTTGCAGATTTGTTCATTAAAAGTTTACCGACATCCACCTTTGAGAAGTTAGTATGGCGAATCAGAATGCGTCGACTAAACAAGCAACCTAAGTAACTTTGTCGGTCATCAGGGGGAGCATCGATCAGGGGGAGCAAGAATATGAAGATGATCACACTCTGGACCGTGCGATGTACTCTTTTTCCTTTATTCAGATTTTGTCCCACTGGGTTTTCCTAAAAAGGTTTTTAACGAGGCAGCTATTAAGCACGTCCAACACCGCTTACATAATTATTTATGACTGGTGGTGCCCAAGGGGGAGTGTTGTAAAAGAATGGCCACCGCCATGCCTCTACTCTCCTCTCACCATGCATCTACTCTCCTCTCTCACCATGCCCCTACTCCTTTACCACCATGCCCTTCATTTGAGGATGATGGTATTCATCTAATCATTACATTTTTGTTGTATAAATATGTGAGATTGGAAATGATAGAATGGTTCATCCGAGAGCAATTTCACTCTCCCATTTTCACTCGTAGAGCTCTTTTTTTTTCTCTCTCTCTTTTATTGTGTTATTTGGTTTGGTTTTTCACTAAAAGCTTGTTTTGATTTGGTTACTTTAATTGCACTTTGTTTCAACATCTTGTTACTATTTTACAACAAAAAAAATATTATCTTTTAACTTGTTTTTAAAAAAATATTTTCTCTTGGAATATATAATAAAAACTGATTTGAATGTATTTTTTATTTTTTAAAAATATTAAAAAAAAGCTGTTCAAATTCGTTTTTTATTTTAAATATTTTTTCGATTTAAAAAAAAAATTGAAATAAGTTTTTAATTATTTATTTCATAACATTTTTTCATCTGGAGAAGGTAATGGAGGCAAGGGCATTGTCGATTTGGAACAAGCTGGCGGTTTGATGGCCCAAAAATGCGACGCACAAAAATGTATCGCCTTTTAAGACACACGGTAGTGCACCAGTCTCAAGTAATATAGGGTAGTAGAGTTACGACCCCGAACATTAAACCTAAAGGAAAACGATAGTAGGTCTTAAGCACTCAAATTTAATATCGTAATTAATCTTAGTAAGTCAAAAACGTGTTGAGAAATACTGTTAATAATAAAAAGAGATAATTACAAGTGAATACATCTAGATATAGCTATTTTTCACCTAACTACACCTATATTTTTTTTCCACCTAACTACGCCTAAAATGTGCAAAATTTCCATTATGCACTTTCCGTCTAATTCTGTTAGTTTTTAACATTTTTTTACATTTGAAATGACTAAATGCCCTTAACTATTCATTTAATTTTCAAACACTTGCCATCTTATCTCTCATCCTTTCTCTCTCTCATCGACGACCTTGAGCTTCGCCACCGACCTCCGACGACCTTCTCTGGTTGTTTTTAGCCTCGCTCCGATGGTCTTCAACACCTCCAGCATCGCCTCCGGCCTCCTCCAACATCTTCGTGTGGTGGTCAGCCTTGATTTGGCGGAAAAAAATGGTGGCCTCCTCCATGTTCTCGATCCCGCGGGGGAACCCGCCCTTAAGGCTTATCCCCGAGAGGTGGATGTTGAGGACCTTGCTCTTGTCGGGGTGCCAACACTCGACTCCCGCGAACTTGCATATGAAGCCCTCGGTGTTGTTTTTGAAATTTCAGGAGTTGTTCAGGTAGTTCATGGGGTCCTCAATGGAGGCGTGTAGGGTTTTCAGGCAATATGTCTGTTTCAGTAGCGTAGTTGAGCTTAACAGTACTCATCATCATTAACAACAACACCATAGCCATAACCACAAGCTCACAATAGTTATGGACTATAACAAGTTGACTTTTGCTATTCCTCGTCAAAACTACGGTTTTCAACAAATTAAGAACAAGGTACCTCAAACTATCCAATAAGTCAAATTGAAAATCCCAATTCAATTCACAATTAAGGGAACGAAGCATTAATTACAAATATAAAGAAATCTCTCTAATTATTTATGTTGCTAACATAAATATTAAATTACGAAACTGCCCAAATTATTATTCTAGTTGATACCTTAATCCCGAGATGAATTAGCCAGACATAATCCCAATTAAGTTCTTAATCACTAACATGAAAATAATTTCTAATCATGCACATTACTAACATCAATGATTCTGGTAATCAGTAAGTGAAATAAGCATAATAGGGAATTAATCCAATAAATAGACGCAAACTCAATTAAATAAAAGCATGGAATTAATTCATATGTAAATTGATTACAACAAAAGAGGAGAAAGAAAAGGAAAACCCGTTAATCCTCAATTGGGAACTAATACATGAAATTAGGCTCAACTCTCTTATTCTTCTTTAATCCTTGCTTCTTTGAAATGAATCTGGAACTCTGAATTGGTTGTGGAACTCTCTTTATCGCACTCGTATACTGAGATGTCGATGGAAACTAGATGATTAATTTATGCCATTTCCAAATGCGCAGAAGAACTTATAGGTTGGGATTTTTGCGAGGGTCACGGGGTCGTTGCTCATGATTTGCGCTTAAGAAATGGCCGCAAACTTCGCACGTCTGGGAGTGGAAAGGGGCAACAAGGAACCTTTTTCGCTCGCGTCTCGGTCACAACTAGCACGTCGAGAGAGTGGGAAATCTGGCCACGGGATGCAACCATAATTGACCTCAGAGTCACCACGGGAGCGTGGCCTATGCTCGCCACGGAGGGGGACATGGACCGTGGCCCTCGACCATGGTAGGAACCCAACTTGAGCCACGAGCATGGGCCTCCAGGCTTTGACCAATTTCCACAAGGGAGGCCTGAAGAGAGCCACTTGTATGGCCCGAAACTTCAGAAATTGATTCGAAATGACATGATATCTGCACAACTAGCTCAACGTACTGAGACAAAATAAAGGCAAAATAAGGGTCTATCATATACAAATAGGAGAAAAACAACGTTAAAATGTGGGAACCGAGCACTGAAAACTTGGTGTAAATGCGCACGTGTCACGGTTAAGAAGAGCAGTCGCCAGTAAATAGATGAGGGAGACGACGCCGAGAATAGGCGGTTACGAAGAGAGAAAGGGTTTAGATGAGATAAGGAGACATTGCAAAGTTGTAATTTCACAATTTTTATTTTTCATTTTGAAAGACAAATTAGACCCTGAATAAAAGTTAGATTTGTTATTTAAATAAGGATAAATATCTTGGAGGAAGACTCGTTCATAAAATACGATAGTTTGTTCCAAAGTTTAATCTTATTATTTGTTTGAATCACATTTATATTATTAAGGGATAATTTTATTTTATCAAAGTTAAGTTTGACACTTTCTCAATTAACATATCTGTGAGAGGTAGGTTGCATTTTTTTTTTTGCAATTTACTTCATTCTATTAGCTTTTAATTTGTATTGTAAAATTACACATAAATCTACTTTATGTATACCATATTTAAACTTAACACCCTCTAGTGTTTTGAGTGGTAACTATTTAAAAATAGTTTACTCTAACAAAATTAATTGTTCATCTACTTTTTTTTAAAAGACGAAATTATTTCTCATTCACAATCAAAATTTTAACACAATACTCAAATTCTCATATACACATCGGTCTTTCCAAAATTACTTGATATCAGAACCAATTCAGCATAAAATGACTTGTTTGTTGTAACTTAAAATAGTTTGGGATCCTCTCAAAACACTAAAGGGTGTTAAATGCAAAACGTGTATACTTAAAAGGGAGTTATGTGTAATTTTTCCAATTTTAATTTTTTTTAAATGACAAGAATATCCTTCCCCGTGTTTAAATTTTTTAAAACATGTTATTGGTTTTTTTTTCTCCTTACTCCTCACTCCTTCTCCAACCTATCCTGGGGAACAGTCACATATCATCCAACTGTACCCTTAAATCATATCCAAAACCTATTGGTCTCACACTGGACGACACTGTCGCCAATGTATAAGGGCGAGATTGGGAAGAAGAGAGGGTTGGGTGCTTGTTCGTAGGTGCATATATGACTGAAGTTATGGTTTCTAGAATGTTGCCACAACTAATTGATTTTACACATTTCTATATAACACTTGTGTTTAAATTGTTTATCATTTTCCTCACAAAAAACTATTGTTATGTGTATTTTTTCATGTGGTTGATAAGAATTTCATACTTGTCGTCAATGAAAAATTTAACGAAATGTAATATTATATGTGTAAATGTGAAAGTACACATCCTTATAATACATCAATTTCACTTTCATGCTAGACCGTAACATATTGTGTCGACATTATTTCTAGTTGTTCATGAAATTATATTTATATTATTATAATTACAAAAAAAATTCAATATAATTTACTAGTACATCTAGAAGTATAATGTTATTTTTTGTTGGAATATGTTGTGTATAAGATTTGGGCTCATGTCAATTTCACACTCTTGTCACTTTCTCTCGTTGTGGAGTTGAAGTGTGGCTTCATTAAGGATGAAGGAGAAAGAAAATGGGAAGTGTATAGAAGGCAAGGTTGTAGATGTCGCACGACGCTATGTTGCCAGACAGGTTTTGTTGTTAATCTCTATTAAGCTACAAAATAATAGGAAATAGGCTTGACTTGCACGTCAAGAAAACTTGGCATGCAAGCAAGTTGCTTGTCGTGCAAGCCAAGCCATAGGCTAGCAATGTTTGGTTTCTTTTTTTAATATTGTCGTGTATTGTTTTTTCTTTCCTAGTTTGTACTATTAGTTATAGTTGGAGCCTATAAATAGACATGAAATAAACCAATAAAAGTATTCGGTTCTATTGATATTTCTCTATTATTGTTCTGTGAGTTATTCTTAGATCCAACAATTGGTATCAGAGCTAATACTCACAAACGACGGTGGACGAAACATCAAAGAAGGAATCTATGGAGAGCTCAACGATGGTTAGGTCTTAAGCGCATGTGGAAGGCTCGGTTTCTGTTAGAGCCAAGGAAGAGGAGGGTTCGCAGTCACGTCCCCTATGCTAACAGACAACAACTACGGGGAATGAACCTGTAAGATGAAGGTATCGATGCGTGCTATTGGAGTTTGGAGTGCGATCGAAGGAGAAGGCGTTGTAAGTGAAGAAATAGACCAGTTGGCTCTAACTGTGATCTTCCAAGCAATTCTGGATGCTGTCATGATGTCGATACCAAACAAACAGACAACCAAAGAAGCGTGGAAGGCTTTGGATGAGATGAGAATTGGGGTGGATCGCGTCAAGAAAGCAAACGTTCTTGTGCTCAAACGAGAATTTGACAAATTGCTTATGGAAGACGCCGAGTCCATAAGCGAATTCTCTTTGAGGATGACAAACGTTGTGAATGAGGTTCGAACCCTAGGGGTGAAATAACATAAGAGTTGGTGGTGGAGAAGCTATTTCGATCTGTCCCAGATCGGTTTCTACATATTGTAGGTACTATACAATAGTGGGGGGACTTAACTAAGATGATTGTTGTAGAAGCTGTTGTGAGGTTGAGAGCGTTTGAATCAACATTGAAGGGGAGGAGCTAGGAGAAAGAAAGCGAGAAACTCTTGCTTACTTGTGCTCAATGGGAAGCACATGAGAAAGAAAGCGAGAAACTCTTGCTTACTCGTGCTCAATGGGAGGCCAGGCAGCTAAAGAGTCAAGGAAACACGAAGGACCAAGCTCATGGTGCGGCAGAGGTCGTGGTCGTGGTCGTGGTCAAAACAACTGGAAGAGAGTTGACAAGACAAAGGAAAGGTGCTATAATTGTTCTAAGATGAGACATTTTGCCTATGAGTGTAACAATCCCGCAAAAGAAGAAGCCAATCTTGTGGAGCAGTGTCGCAAGGAAGAACCTGCTCTGTTTATGGCAGTCACGAACCAGACCATGAGGGAATAGTTCGTTGAGGAAGAACCTGCTCTGTTTATGGTAATTACGAGCCAAATCAGGAAGGAAGAGTTCGTTGAGTTGAACGAATTGGGAGTGCATCCCGAGCTAGGTCTCGCAAAAAGAATGGAGTCAACCACCTGGTACCTTGATACTGGCGCCATCAATCACATGTCTAGGAATAGAGGTATTTTTGCAGAACTAGATCAAAAGGTACGAGGTTCTGTTAAGTTCGGAGATGGCTCGATTGTTAGAATAATGGGCCGAGGCACAATACTACTCAAAGGTTTGAATGAGGAGCACCGAACACTAATTAATGTTTACTTCATTCCTCTCTTGAGAAGTAAGATTATCAGTTTACGGCAGCTTGATAAAGAAGGATGCAAAATAGAGATTGAAGGAGGATGGCTCAGATTGTACGAAGCTGAGGGAAGACTTCTAGTCAAACCCAGGAGAACTCAGAATCGCTTATATATTCTAGAGTTGCGAAATGCAAGACCAATCTACTTGCTCACCAGACTTGAGGAGAAGGTATGGCTTTGACACGCAAGATTTGGGCATTTAAGTTTTCGCTCCCTAGAAAATATGTTTAAAGAAGATACGGTTGATGGGATGCCCAACACATGCCATACGGAACAAATTTTTGAAGCATGTCTGGCAGGAAAACAAAAAAGAAGGGTTTTTCTTGCAAAATCTACTTATCGAGCAGAAAAGCAACTCAACATGGCTCACGCAGACCTGTGTGAACCAATTACCCCAGAGACTCCTGCAAATAATAGATATTTCTTGTTTGTTGTGGATACTTATTCAAGATTTATGTGGGCTATCCTCATAAAAAAAAAGGATCGAGCTCTTGATGTTTTCAAAGTGCTAAAGTTAAAGCTCGAAGTGGAAGTTGAACGCAAGCTGAAAGAACTTAAAACAGACAGAGAAGGAGAGTTTCTTTCAGGCAAGTTCAGTGTATACTGTGAGAAAGAAGGCTTGACACACTATTTCACTGCTCCAAGAACTCCTCAGCAGAACAGAGTAGCTGAGAGAAGAAATCAAGTTATCGTGGGCATGGCGAGGAGCATGATGAAGAATATGGGCATGCCTGGTAAGTTTTGGGGAGAGGATGTGATGACTGCAGTTTATTTGTTAAACAGAAAAACAACTTGAAGCTTGCAGAACAAGACTCCCTATGAAATGTGGTGTAAGAAGAAAACAAAGGTGAATTACCTACAAGTATTTGGGTGTGTGGCACACATCAAGGTGCTTGACCCAAATCTGAAAAAACTTGATGATCAAAGCACCCATGTCGTGTTCATTGGCTATGTAGATGGCTCGAAGGTATACATGTTCTATAACACACTCACAAATAAATTAATGATTAGTCGTGATGAAATTTTTGATGAAGTAAAAAAATAGGATTGGACCTCAGAAAATGAAGCACAAATAGAGAACAACGACATTTTCTATGTGGAGTGGGGTGATGAACCAGTCCTCGAAGACAAAGAACCAAGATCGCCAAAATCTTCTGAAACGCCTCACTCGCTTCATACACCAGAATAAAGAACTCCTTAGTCTCCTGAATCCGAAGAGCCAGTTCGTGTAAGATGTATAAGAGAAATCTACGAAGAAACTTCAGAAGTCGAAAAAGAGCATGTAAGCCTCTGTTTTCTGTCATCTGAGGAGCCCGAAAGCGTAGATGCAGCCCTGGCAAATTGTAGATGGAGAAAAGCCATGAAAGAAGAGATGGAGTGTATTCAAAAGAATGGGACTTGAGAGTTGACTTCTCTTCCTCCAAATCAGAAGACCATTGGGCTAAAATGGGTGTTTAAGGTAAAAAAGGACGCAAAAAGAGAAGTGACGAAGCACAAAACTTGCTTGGTGGTAAAAGGTTATGCCTAGAGAGAAGGAATTGATTATGATGAGGTGTTCGCACTAGTGGCTCGCCTCGAAACAGTGAGAATTTTGCTTGCCATTGCAGCACAAAGGAACTGGGAAGTGCATCATATGGACGTAAAGTCTGCACTTTTGAACGCAGAACTCATGGAAGAGGTGTATGTGAGTCAGCAAACTGGTTTTGTTGATAAACATTATCCAAACCAAGTTCTGCGTCTCAAGAAGGCATTGTTTGGGTTAAAACAAGCCCCGAGAGCGTGGAATGTCAAGCTAGATGCAAGCTTCAAAACTCTCGGGTTCAAGAAAAGTTTTATGGAGCGTGCAGTCTATACGAAGCTCTCGGTATCATCACAGCTGATAGTCGGCGTCTATGTTGATGATCTCATCATCACAGGTTCAGTACTCACTGAGGTAACAGAGTTCAAAACTAAAATGTGTAGTTTCTTCCATATTAGTAATCTTGGGCATTTTAACCTAATATCTAGGGTTAGAGGTTAATCAAAGTAACTATGGGATCACTTTAAGCCAAAATAATTATGCTGAGAAAATCTTAGAAAAATCCGGTCTAGAAAAGTGCAATTCTTGCAAAGCTCCCATTGATTTACGGGTCAAAGCTGAGCAAGGAGGAAGGAGGAGACTTTGTGAATGCTACTGAGTATAGAAGTCTCGTGAGAAGTTTACGGTATCTGGTGAACTCACGACCAGATCTGGCTTACTCATTGGGTATTGTTAGCAGGTTCATGGAGAAATTTCGAGTCCAATATTTTGAAGCAGTTAAACACATTCTCAGATATGTGAAAGAAACTCTTGATTTTGGAGTTTTTTATGGTAATGGTGTATCAAAGTTAACTGGATACAGTGACAGTGATTTGACTGGCGACATTGATGATCAAAAGAGTACATCGGGGGTTATATATGTTTTAGGGAACAACTTGATAACCTGGTCCTCACATAAGAAAAAGGTGGTCGCGTTATGCTCATGCGAAGTAGATTATATTGCAGCAACTTCAGCTGCGTGTCAAGGAATGTGGCCTGCCAGACTTGTCGGAGAAACCAGAGGTGGTGCAATTAAGGGTTGATAACAAATCTGCGATATTGTTAAGAAAAAATCTAGTGTTTCATGACCGAAGCAAGCATATAGACACGATATATCATTTTTTTACGAGAATGTGTTGAAAAATGTGAGATCGAGATCGAGCATGTCAATTCAAGTGAACAAATGGCGTATATTTTGACAAAACCACTTGTAAGACTCAAATTTCTTGAAATGAGAACAAAATTGAAGATTAGAGACGTATATGTTCAAAAATTAAAGGAGAGATTATTGTTGTTAATCTCAATTAAGCTATAAAATAATAGGAAATAGTCTTGACTTGCACGTCAAGCAAACTTGGCACGTAAGCAAGTTGCTTGTCGTGCAAGCCAAGCCATAGGCTAGCAATGTTTGGTTTCCTTTTTTAATATTGTTGTGTATTGTTTTTTCTTTCCTAGTTTGTACTATTAGTTGTAGATGGAGCCTATAAATAGGCATGAAATAAACCAAAAAAATATATTCGATTCTATTGATCTTTCTCTATTATTGTTTTGTGAGTTATTCTTAGATCCAACAACATGAGCCATGACGGATTTCTATTTTTGTAATTTTAATTTTTAAATAAAAATTAATTTACATATGTAATAAAGACATACATATTATGCCACAAATTATAATATTTTTAATTTTTTTTAAAATTAATTAGTTGGAATAGAATTAGTCTAAATTGATTTATAATTAACTAAAATCAGTATAAAACTGATTCAAAGCAGTCAAAATGCCACCGCACCATGGCGTAGCGCTCGTGTGAGTTTTGGGGCCATGGCACCGTCATGGCAGCCACAATGGCCGCCATTTACAGAGGGGAAGAAAAGAGAAAAATCTAATAAGGACACAATTTGGAAACTTGAAAGGCAATTAGGGGTACTTTGGTCCTCTTATAACAAAAATTAACAGTTTAAAGTAAAAAAAGTTAAATTTTACAACAAAAGTATAATAAATATGGCTGAATCATATATCCTGCAAAGTCCAACAACCACAAAAACTGTCAACATCTTGAAGGAGTAACATGCAAACCTCACACCTTATGGGTTCTCACCTTTCGTGCTACGATAGTGTATGCAAAAGGGAATAAAATTTGCAACCCCAAATATCGATCACACAGAGAGATGCGGTCTATTGGAATGTGGACGCTAGGTATACTAAGTGGATAGTTCATGTCTTGACAAACATCCTGCAAAGGGTGTTGGTAATTATCGCTCCCAACCAATCCTTATCCTAACAATCTTTACAATTATGTAAATTATCAAGCAAACAACCTTAAGAAATTCTCAAGTGATTGAGGGATATAGTGGACATCTGGAAATCACCTATACACTAATTTTGAGCCAAGTTCTAATCAAGTAAAATTTAAAGTTTACATTCAATAATTGGATCCATTAGTTGATTCTAATGCGACTTCAATCCTCTAATTGCATTTATTCATCTCGATTTATGGCGAAAACACAACTAAAATTCTCAATTCCTTGCTCAAAGAAATAATAAGTGTGGGATTAAAGTATTGCGGAAGTAACAAATTGGATTCCTTAGTCCATTATAAGGAAACTCCAAATCTCTAAGTATACTTATCCATCCCGATTAACAGAAAAAGCACAATTAGAGTCTATAATCCCCACCTTGATTCAATTAGATCATTACTTAAATTATGCCAAAATAACTCCCATCAATCCATCGCCAATCTAGTGCTTAGCTATCAAATTTCATATTACAATCCATGTTCACATGCAAATTTAACACTATAAATCTCATATTCATCATATATACATAATTTCAACAATACAATCTCCAATTCTAAGTTCATAATCTCTAATTCCACTCAAGCATGTAATTTCTCAATCGATCTGAAATCAACAACCTTACAAGCTCAATATCAAATTATAATCCTTAATCGTGGATTAAATCATTCAATCTTTAATCTCCTAAATCAAATCAATATCTGAAATCAACATTTCAATCTATAAAATTCTATCCACAAATTCAAATCTCCAATCAATTTCACCAGAAGCAATACATGGAAGAAGAAATACTTAGCTATATGATGAAGTCTATGTAAGGTCCAAGTTTTTTTCTCCAATCTTCTATCTCTACTCTCTAACTTTTCAAGCTACTCAAATCTTTATTTTCCAAGCTTTTCCTAACTTCTCCTTAAACCTCCAACCTCTAATAGCTCTTCAAGCTTTTTCTAGATTTTCATTTTCTTGAGATCTTCAATATCTATTTCTCTCTTTCTCTCTCTCGAAACCCCAAATCCTCTTTAATCTAACCATACTAACTCTTTAACTTTCTCCAAATGAGGTAGAGTTAACTTAGAACCTCTAAAAGTAAAATTCAAATTTCTTCCTCTACCTCTAGGGCTTGGTCAACACTTTTGACCAGACTTTTGGGTGGAAAAAGTCAAGTTGGCTTTGGCGGGCGAGAGTGGCGGAAAACATCCTCCGCCTCTCTCGTTCGCTTTTTCTTCCTGCAACAGTGGCGAGCAATGGTGGTTGAGTGCCAGGCGATGATCTTCGTCGCTCATGTCTACCTCTTCCTCCTAAGAGTGTGGTGGCCAAAGGCTCTCGAGTGGCGGGAAAAGACCTCTGCCACTCTCGCCCGCCTTACTCTCATACTACTTCATCTGTGTCTGACGGTGATTGCTTTTGTGAATTTAGTGAGAAATTGTATGATTAGAGACTATTTTAAAGAATTTGATTTACGTAAGTTGAATTTAGATTTGTTGAATGCCAATTCTTGATTGATTTTGTGTTTCAGGTGAAAGTGATAGAGGAATTAATGATTGTTGATTGATGTCATATTGTGTGTGGATAGAATGAAGAGATTGTTGTGATTACTTGTTTGATTAAGGAATATTTTGTTAAAGTGCTATTGCCTTTGAAATTTTAGTTGAACGCTATGAATTTGGAATTGATCTGTGCATTGATTTTGTTCATCGGAATGACGAGGAGCTAAACCCATGATTATGGAATTAAGGTGAAGGGGAATTGCATAAGATTGTGGTTAATTACATGAAAGAGATTAAAGGCACTAAAAATGGGATTTAGACTACATATCTCAAGGCTCCACCTCTCAAGTAGGCTTGGTAGTGATCTAACCTAAGAAAAGAGGCCGTAAACAAAACAATCGACCTACGTGGACTAGAGTAGTTTACGATCAGATTTACACCTTTTGTGAGGCGGATACCAAATCTAAGCTCCTATGGTTATCATGATTGGTACACGATGCAGGTTTTGTTCACAGTTCTACTGCTCCTATTTCTTGTGACAGTTGGAGTGTTATACCAATTGTTCAAGTTTACAAAGACGTATTTCATGAATGCATCAAAAATAGAGATTGATTTTCACTTCATACAACATCATATCTCTCAAGACACTATAACTGTCCAAAGGTTGACGTCTGCTAAGAAACATTTCATAAAGATATAATTATTGGAGTAGAAATCACTAACATTCAAATTTGGGAAGATGCCAACTGAATACTAACAAATTTGACGTTTTTTCACCTGACTACCCATATATATTTTTTTGGCATTTTGGGTACCCTAAATTTGCAAAATTATCATTGTTAGTACCCAATACCCATTTCCGTCCATTTTTATGCAAAATTGTGTTAAATTTTGAGGTTAGAAGATTGAAATGCCCCTGTAAGTGTTTTAAATTTTCAAAACGTGCCCTTTTGGGCCCTCGCTCTCTCCTTCACCCCTCTTTTACTCATACAAAATAAGCTCCTTACTTCATTATGGTTGCTCCAAAATCAACCAACAAGTCCTAAATTTCATTATCATGTTTACTCCAAAATCAACCAACATAGAGATGGAGTTTTTGTTTTTTTTTTAATCTTATCAACTTCTAAAGAAACTTGAGAGCTTTGTTATTGAGAGTTTTTGATCGAGAGCTTAGTTGAGTACCGATTTTGATTGTTGCAGATTTAATTGAGCTTTTTTGGGGAGAACCCAGAAGTTGAATATGGGTTTCGGTGGAGTAAAGTCTGGTTTTGGGGAGGTTTATGAGCTTTCTGCTATGTCGCATTCTGTGAGATCGGAAATGAGACTTGGGGATGATGTGGTTAACAAGTTTAGTGAAGACGAAGACAAGGACAAGTCCAATTCCAGGGAGCTCGATTTGGGCTCGCCTAATTCGTCTCTGGTGAACCAGAGCTTCGTCGACGGAGCTAAAATAAGCACAACCTCGGTGACCAGCAACTCGAGCTCGTCGGGGTCAACCCAATTGGACAAGAGACTGGAGAGCCACTCCGGCGAGCTCCTCGGCCCGACCCACACGAAGACGCCCTGATCCGGATCTGTCGCCGTACATAAACCGGGTCATTGGAGATCCGTCTCTGACGGAGCTCCCATGATCTATTTCGGAAAAAAGTTATTGACATTCTTGTAGTAATTTTCTATTTCAATTTTCTTTAGAAGTTGATTAGATTTGAAAAGAACAAAAGCTTCATCTTCATGTTGATTGATTTTGGAGTAGTCATAATAATGAAATTTAAGACTTGTTGGCTGATTTTGGAGCAACCATAATGAAGTAAGATGTTTATTTTGTATGTGAAAGAGAGAGAGATGAAGGAGAGAGAGGGCCCACAAAAACACATTTTGAAAATTTTAAACACTTATAGGACATTTTGATCTTTAATCTCAAAATTTAACAAAATTTTGTAAAAATTGGACAGACATGATTATTGGATATTAAGAGTGACAAATTTTCAAATTTAAGTATCGACAATATCAAAAATGTCAGTTAAAAAGTGTCAAATTTTAAGATATTCACGTGACATTTTTCCTCTAGATTTTCTCTTGCAGAAGAGATAGCCTGCTAGTCTATTCTGATTTGTAGTATGAAACAGGCAGTTGGTTGGATTGTGTGGGCTGAGGTCACTAATACTCTCGCATTAAGCAGCACCATGAGACTTTGGACCGTCATCTCCGCCGTCGTTCTCGCCGCAGCCACCGTTCCTCTTCTCACCTCTCACTGTATTCACATTTACCATTTCTGTACTATACTTGGAAACTGTACACAGCCACTTACTGATTCCTTATTGTTCCATGCTTTCAGCAGCTTGCTTCAACTTGCGGCGGCTATGGCTACGGCCATGGTCTCCGCTCGCCGCCGATTTGGTGCTCCGAGACGCGGTGATTTACACGAGCGACGCTTCTCTCCCTTTCGCCGATTCCATGGCTATCCGCGCCGGAAGGGTTCTCCGCCTCGGCAACTACTCCTCCCTTCAGGTTCTTCCTTCTCCGCTTCTCTTCTTTTTCTGACCTTGTAATCGGAGTTTCAATTGTTGATTGCAGGATTTGGTGGGTTATGGAACTCAAGAGCTGAATCTTGAGGGCAAAATTGTTGTTCCTGGCTTCATTGATTCCCATGTTCACCTACTTTTTGGGGGGCTTCAGGTTTTGCACTAGCTTTATTTTCTAATTTTGATTTGGTCATTTCTGGCTGGGTTTTACTGGAGTTTTGCTCCACTGTTTTCTTTATAGAGTTTTTAGATATTTTATGTTTTTGTTAAAAGTTAATGAATTTGTGCAGATGGCAAGGGTAGAACTGAGAGGTGTGATTCAAAAAGACGAGTTTGTGAGAAAGGTCAAAGAAGCAGCACAAAGTAATTTTTCATACCTTTCTGCCTATTTTCTGGTTTCCTCTAGAGATTACATAGAGAGACATGATATGTCTAGTTCTCATTCAATGACATAAATACTTAAGAAGTAATTCCCTTTTCTTATTAGCCTATTTTTTTGAATGGTTTGTATTTTACTGTTCAAATTAGCTTTGATACTTAAGTAATGATTTAGTGTCACTCCCATGTAATATAGTTGCCTTCAAAAGTTTTAACTGATTGAGTAAAATGGTGTCTAGGGGGAACTATTTGTGGTGAACTAAAACTATTGATATTTATATACTTCATCGCCCCCTCTATCCTTCTGCACTTTTTTATGTTCTAATGTAGCTTATGCTTGAACAAAAAAACTTCCAGGTGCAAAACAAGGTTCTTGGATTTTGGGTGGTGGATGGAACAATGATCTTTGGGGTGGAGAGTTGCCTAGTGCCTCATGGATTGATGATATTACACCTAGAAATCCTGTAAGAAACTAACATCATTGATTAATCTTGTTTGACCATTTGGGTTTACAATAATGCTCTTACATTGAAATATTACGATTGGCAGGTCTGGCTAACAAGAATGGATGGTCACATGGGATTGGCTAACACGGTGGCGTTAAAGTTGGCTGGGATTACTAACTTATCAAAAGATCCAAGTGGCGGAACTATTATGAAAACTTCTGGTGGAGGTAATTAGTAAATTGAACATGCAAGGCGCTTTTGTATAAATCATATTTATCTCACATAGATCATTAAAATCCCCATCTTGAGTTCTAAACCTTTGCCATTTTCATTTTACTGGGAAATAACTGATGTGGACTGTGTTCAAGTGTTTGGTTCCGCTGTGTTTAAGCTCTGAACAGTTATAATTATTCTTCCAGTGGAGGTATTTGAGAATGTATATGCATCAGATGATGAGAAAATAAACACAGTTTTAACTTAGAGCACCATATTTTATTTCTCTTGGAGGAAATCTCTCTCTATTCGTTGGGGTATCTGTCTCTAGTGTAGTTGCCTTTTTCCCTTTCTTTCTGGACAATTTATTAGAGAATCCTTTGTTATATTTTTTCTTTTTAATATACTCAGCCTGCATCATTTACTTCCGCGAGATTTTCATTTTAGACTTTTGTTTAGAGACCACATGCAATCATTGCACTAAACTCTAATGATGTAAGGAGAGCATTATAATTCTTCGATGGTTCTATACCTTGGCACTCATACCTGAAACTTCCCTTCGAAAAAACTATTTTGTCCTGTCGTTTTTTTTACTTTCTATGATTCGGTTAACTTTTCCCTTTCTTGGGGAGATGAGGATGCGGACCATATAATTCTTTTTATTTTGTAACCAAATTCAGGGTCTTTCATTTGAATTAAAAATACTGCATGTTAACTGGCTATGATACTTCTAGATTTTAAAAGGCTAATGCTACACAAATATTCTTGTTACGTTATACATCTTTCCATGTTATGCAGAACCTTCAGGATTGCTGATTGATTCTGCAATGAAACTTCTCTTCCCATTGATTCCGGAGGTCTCGATAGATGAAAGGAGGGAAGCCTTGGTTAGAGCAAGCAATTATGCCTTGATGAGGGGCGTGACAACTGTTGTTGATGTTGGAAGATATTTTCCTGGGGCATCAGTTGAGCTTTCCTGGGAAGACTTTTCAGGTTGCAGTTAAAATCTTTTGAAGGTTTGTTGGATGTGCCATGGAACGTGGTCATTCCAATGCATTTCATTTTTAGATAATAAACAGTGAATAATACCAAATTTGAACCGACCATATATGCGTATAAGACGATAAAAGTAATGTAGTATGAAAAAGTAAAGGCTGTTTTTAGAATTCTATTTACAATATAGTTGTTCTGATCTAGTGTCTCTATAGGTAGATTTCGTTAATGTTACTTTAAAAACAACCCTAGAATGGCATTTTCCATTGCATTTTTATTTTCTAAATTCGTTCTTCTTACATTCTTTTGATGATTCCTACAGATGTCTATCAGTGGGCTGATGCTTCAGGGAAAATGTTGATTCGGGTTTGCTTATTTTTTCCATTAGAGACATGGTCACGTTTAGCTGTATGTCTTCCTACCACCTCATCAATTCATTTGATATTTTAATAGCATAAAATGACTAATTGGTTGATTTCTTTTCGTTGTTCTGGTTTGTTTTATTTATCTAGGTTGTTTATTCATGTAGAGAATCAATTAGCTTTTACGATTCAAAATCCCTTTTCGTTAAGAAAAAAGACAAAGATTATGTAGAGGTGGGACTCTACGATATAAAACATTGATACATCCAAGCTTTGACATTATTTGAAACATAACTTACATGATTGAGTTTGACACCCCAGATTTGGTTCTACACTGGGGTTCGGACTAGCCATGATTCTGCTTGGTTGTGTGAATCAACTGCTATCAAGCATTCTAACTGTATTTGAAGTTAAAGTTGTTTAGGTTTGTGCATTCTCGTACAATGTGCGTTGGAAGTTTTTGGTGAAAATTTTTCTTTATCCAGTACTAAAATGAGGTAAATGACTGCAATATTGGTCAAAACCATGTCTTCCAAGAACTATGGCGTTCTCTTCATTCTTTCCATGGTTGAAGTGCATATCTTATATATTGCTCACTTCAATGTATTTGCTTCAGTGCCTAGTACCTTGTGGTTCTTTTATTTGGAAAATTCTGCAAAGCATTCCTTCTGCTTGCTCGCGCAAAGTTATCGCCATTTGCTTTCGTCTTACTTATTTTCATATCAACATGCTACTTTTGGTAATCATCTTTTCCAGTTTTGCTTTTAAATATTTCCCTTGTCTTTTTTAATTCTCCTTTTCTTGCTTAGTCTCTTGTGAGGAAAACAGGTCGTGTCTTGAGCCAGTGGATCTACTTGGGTGGTGTTAAGGCTTTTGCTGATGGGTCTTTGGGTTCAAACAGTGCACTGTTCTATGAGGTGTGCATTGGTACTCAATTGTACAGGTACCTGTGTATATGTAAGTATGTGAATCTAAGACAAATATATGTGTCTAATCATGTAGCCATATGATGACGAACCTCACAACTATGGGCTACACGTCATGGAACTGGAAAGTCTTTACAACATGACTTTGGCATCAGATCAATCTGGGCTTCAGGTTTACACCTGTCTTATTAAATGTGTTCATTAAAATGATTTTCCCAGTAGAAATAATTGGCCTCATTTGCGATTTCTTGTAGGTTGCTATTCATGCTATAGGTGATAAAGCAAATGATCTGGTCCTGGATATGTATGCATCAGTTGCATCTACAAATGGAATGAGGGATCGAAGATTCAGGGTAATTACTCAATTTATTGCATTATTTTGTGAGAGACTATATCAATAGATATAGAACATAATTGTCTTTTCACGCATGGATCCAAAATTTCTAGATTGAGCATGCCCAACATTTGGCGCATGGGACAGCAGATCGGTTCGGTAAAGAGGATATTATTGCTTCGGTACAGGTGCTTACCTATATATCTTTCTAGCAATTTTTATCAATCATCTTTCTTATATTGGGCTGTTTGAAAAGACTTCGTAGTTGGGGTTGTTCAAATGGCTAAGACTTACTTGATGACCATGTCATACAAATTCCATTGATTGTGATGCACTCAGTCAATTGTTTTTTTTTGAAATATCTCCTACTACAAATTTGCTATTTTCATTGAACAATTGGTTCTGCTGCTGTAGATCAGAATGTTTTTGTTTTCGTGGCTTAATGACATCCAGTTTTTATCAGCCAGAACACCTGCTAGATGACGCTGATTCAGCAGCCAAAAAAATTGGGACGAACAGGGCTGAAAAGGGATCTTATTTATTCCGGTCCCTCTTAGCTGGCAATGCGCAATTGGCTCTTGGTTCTGACTGGCCAGTAAGTATTAAATCTGTGTATTTATCAGGATTTTCACGGTTTCCTTGATTCATAAGTAGTCCAGGGCATATATACCATAAACCAATGCTGATATTTCAGGTAGCGGAAATTAATCCTTTAGGAGCTATCAAGACTGCAATGAAGCGTATACCTCCTGGCTGGGAAAATGCCTGGATTCCATCAGAATGCTTAACTTTGGATGAGGCATTGCATGCGTAAGAGACTGAATTATTTGATTATTCTATTCAGATGCTATCTATCTATCTATCTATCTATCTATCTATCTATCTATCTATCTATCTATCTATCTATCTATCTATCTATCTATCTATCTATCATGGTGTGGTGTAATGTAATGTAATGTAATGTAATGCTTGTTTTGGCTGCTGTACATGCATGCATGCATGAGAAAATGAGGAATTTGTATGACCTTGGCAGGCACACTATTGCAGCTGCTCGTGCCTGCTTCCTTGACGATCACTTGGGATCCTTATCGCCGGGGAAGTTGGCTGATTTTGTCGTGCTTTCTGCTGAGTCCTGGGACACCTTTGAGGCACAAGGATCCGCATCCATTGAGGCAACATATGTTGGTGGCACAAAGGCATATCCATGAAAGCCTCCCCCATTACAGGTTTGTCTCAATCATACATTAATGACTTTCCCTTTCTTGGTGTAGAGATTAGGGCGTTGTTGACTATTTATGTGAACATAATCAATACCCATACCATACTGGAGGGGTGGAGGGATTATGATTGTACTAACTCAATTCTTATGACCCTAAAGACTCTCAGTTTAATATATATTATTTTAGGAATGAACCCCAACACACTTGAGATTTTTTCAAATCTATGCGATAGAATTTAAGAAACGATCCTTATAGTAAATTACATGATTTTCTTGCTATTTGTCAGTTTTAGCCTTTTTCTTGTTGCCTGTCACACTATGCTTTATAGGTTCTCTCTGTATCACCATTTTTGGCCTTTAGATTTTTTGATAAACACAGTATAATATTTCAATAAAGTTTTGGGTTTTGACCATAAAGACCTCCCCTCACAAGTCAAATGGGTGAAGTTTAGTTTATTTATTTTGGACCATGATATCCTCAGAGCCAACTCTAAAGCTTACCGAGTGTTAGATATGTGAAAGTTTCA
The DNA here is from genome assembly GCA_963920655.1 of Geranium rotundifolium. Classification (NCBI taxonomy): domain Eukaryota; kingdom Viridiplantae; phylum Streptophyta; class Magnoliopsida; order Geraniales; family Geraniaceae; genus Geranium; species Geranium rotundifolium. The sequence goes on from OY987323.1 coordinate 13,849,152, forward strand.
TTTGCAATGCAGACTTGCAGAGTATGAGCACCAAATTGAAAATAGTATAACGTATCTACAAATAATTGTTTCATTGAACTACAAGGATTAGGATTGTCCTGTTTCAATCCCTTTCTGTACAACAGTCTCCCATTCTTCTGTCAAAAATACAATCAATTCGTAACTTGTGGTTACATAATTTACAATAAGACTCCATTCACTATGGTCATAACTTCTTATAATGGATGTTAACCTACAACTTCAAACTATCAATCAAGACATGCTACAAAAACAGTAAACCAGATGACCAATCTTGCACTGGCTAATTAAATTACCTGTTCACAGCCTTTTGGTGCCAAAAATCGTCATCTGCACAAACTATACATGCTCAAGACTTGTGGATCAAAAACTATACCTTCAAGTGTCTTCTACGAAAACTTTAAAAATGAAATCGCGAAAGCGTTTCGAGTATTGCTTTGGATCAACAGCAGATATTGAAGTTGGATCATAATGAATGGATTTATATGCATGCTCCAGCTTCTTGCTTATGTCATAGTCTTGTAGAATGTCTATTATGCCAAAGAACAACACTGTATCATGTAGGTCACCAGTTGGTTCTCCGATAAGCTGAGTTTCGCAATCTTTCGGTCTCACTGTCCGCTCAACGCGTGTTGGCATGTTAATGCCTAATCTTATGGAAGCCCACCTTGAGGAATTGCAAGAAATGTAACATCAAATTCATATCAGAACTTGTTGTATTCATGAAACCCCAAGTTCTTGAAACACGGCATAACATAAAACAGAGGAAGCCTATTTATGTATAAATTGTACCTATTCAAAACAAACTAATGATGGTAGCAAAATGCGTAGAGTTCAATGTACCTTGCAGGATTGGAGAGAAGCTTGTCCACTTCTATTCTAGAAAGTCTTGGTGGTGCTGCTTCAGTGTCTAGCTCTCCATTTCCTGTTAGATAAGTTTGAAGCATGTTGCATGGTTTTCAATAAGGGTTGGTAATAATAAGTGTATGAACAAATCAAGATATGATGAGAAATAACTGGTAGGAGTTTGGCATCCAGAAGTAGGACTATGAACTGCAGAAGTACGAGTTAGAGTTAAGGATTCCCTATATGATGTATTCTCTCGGAAGTGAAGACCGATAAGAAGACTGTAGTCCATGATCCTCTCCTGCTCAAGAAAGTCACAATCCCTATCCACCTGCCTGCAAATGGACCAGTTAAATCTTAACCTTCCATGAACACATTTTGAACTTATGTTCTTGGTACAAAATAACTGTCCCAAGTCAGGATAAAGTAGAAGGGTTGTTGCAGGTTTGTGATGGCCAGACGTAAAAGCAATGTCACATCCTTACGATATGAAACTTTTATTTCATGGAGCCTGACCTAATTTATTGGAAAAAATGCTAAAGTTGAAGTTCTTGATAGTAAATGTTATTTATACCTGATAAATTCTTGGTACCAAAATTTCTGCAGCCGGAAGATATAGTTGAGATCAAGGTCCTTTAGAGTTGTTGTTGCGTCAATCTCTGACTCGGGTTTATCAGTAGTGCGCCCGTGGGAAGAACCTTTCAAGTCAAAACGCCTGTGAATGCTATACTCCGAACAAAACAGATTCCCCATTATGACAAAACGCACCTGTTTCGTCCCATCATATTAAAATTAGCAATGCAAAATCGTGTTGCGTTGTGCCTAGTAGAGATTTTGAATACACTTGAAACATTACCTTCTTCTGTGAAGGTCCTGTTAACTTAACACAATGGAGGCCAAAGAATTTGGTGACTAAAGTATTTTCGAAAGCTCGAACATGATTGTAGTAAACTGGGAGCATCCTAATGAGCACCTGTGATCATGTTCAGGAAAAGGTAAATTTATAGGCATGAGATGATTTACAAGTTAGAAGTAGGGTATCAAGTAATCTGGAAGAAAAAAAAACTTACTTGACCTACAAGACTAAAAAAAATGTTATTCAGAAGAACACAACGATTCTACAGTGTTATTCAGCAAATGGCACAAAGGAGCCTATTACGTTATATAATTAGGAAGAATGACAAAAAAGTGTCATATACCGTAACACTTGCAAAAAGGCTGTTGTTGTGACTGTGTTAATTGCAAAAAAGGACTAGAATGTATGTATTTTTTTAAATGTCGATAATGCTTCTATTTAGTTATTCAACAAATGACACAACAAACTCTAACATTACGTAACTATTCAACATTGCCATCACATTTCAGATAATTCAATTATTTATAGTTGTTATGAAGAGGAAGAGACATGACTCACTTTGGTTTCTGACTTTTTCATAGTCTTGATCATATACTTATTGTCGTTGGTCAGGTAGAAGAAGCTTCCACTCTTTCCAGGGGAAGAAAGCTCTCGAAGGGCATCGTCCCCACATAAGGATATCATGTAATCTGCAGCATCTACTTTGAATAGTTTCCGGAGAGTCCTGAACACCACAGGGCAGTAGTCCTTCCATCTGAAGTCACTTGACTGGTGCGGTGGTGTGTGTTTTGACCCTTCTGGGGGGAATTTCGTCCATACTTTCTCTCTGGGGTCGAATGCCGATGGTTTCAAATCCAGAGATGTAGCTGGCGCTGGCCTTCCCACAGAATGTCTGTAACCACACAAACACAAGATTATGTCAGGTTCACATGTGAATCTAAGGTCATATTAGAGTTAAAAAAGAATTTTTAGACACATTAGACCCTGTATTTGATAGGTAAGGCCCTAGACCCAAGTGGGAAATAGGATACCTGATACCCAGTTGGAGATTGAGCATGAGCTCATAGTTCTTGTGACCTTTAGAGATGGTCTGGCCTTGTTTCCTCATGGGCGGGAGTAATTTAATGTGACGAGGCTTGACGTCTTCCAGGCCCATGCCGGAACTCCCGTCGCTCCCTTCCTCTGACTCTGTGCTGTCAACCGACACCCTTCTCGCCTTCACCGCCTCTATCATAAGCCCCTTCTCTGACGGGAACACGCATATTTTCTCCCCCGTGCTGATGTGGAGGTCCTTCAAGTCCACTGTGTACACATCGTGCGGGTCCCGCTCGGGGCATTCCTCAGACGGGGCGTAGGTCCCGCTCATCTCCTCCGGGTCCTCGCTCCAAACGCCTTCGTACGAGCTCCCGTCCGCCCAGCGGAAGGTGCCCTCTCCTCTGGGGACCCCGTCCTCCCACTCGCCCTCGTAGCTGTTGCCGTTGGCCCAGGACATGGACCCTGAGCCGGAGATGGCGCCCTCCTTCCAGTGGCCGGTGTAGCGGGTCCCGGAGGGCCACTGGTAGCGGCCGTGGCCGTGCTGGAGGCCGAGGCGCCATTGGCCGTCGAAGTAGTCACCGTCGGGGTAGAGCATGGAGCCGTGGCCGTGCTTGAGGTTCATGTGCCAGGAGCCCTTGTAGGTGTCGCCGGAGGGGCTGGTGAAGGTGCCGGAGCCGTCCATGAAGCCGGCCTTGAAGTCGCCCTCGAAGGTGGCGCCGGAGGGCCAGCTGAACATGCCGGTGCCCAGCATGTTGCCGGAGGACCACTCGCCCACGTACATGCACCCGTCGGTCCAGAGGTACTTGCCGTGGCCGTGGGGGAGGCCGTCCAGCCACTGACCCGTGTAGAAGTCGCCGTTGGGGAGGACCCTCTCTGAAAGGTACACCTCGCCGGGGACGAGGGCTTCGTCGTGGTCGACGTGGGCTACGGACATGGGGACGAACAACCGCTTCTTCCTTTTCTTCTTCTTCTTGGTCTTCTTCTTCCTTAACACGAATATCGATTTCCGAATTGCGCTTTCCCAAACGGCCTTGAAAATGCCCGTTTGTTCTTTGTTCATTCTCTGTCTCTCATTCCTTCTTCCCCACCGATTACCACCATATCTCTCGCTCTCATTTCTCAACCAGCACAACAAGCCAGGAGGAGACTGAAGAAAACGGGACAAATAAAATTCTGATTCTTATTTCTTGAAAAAAAACAAAAATAATGGGAACCAATGAGTCTTTCTTTTCGGGTAATTTTCTCTTTCTATTCTTTTGTTTGTATTTTGAACAAGAGCTTGTTGATGTTTGATTGAGGAGGATTGGAGTCTCCTAAAACTACTACCACTCCAACCATTTGGAAGGTGTGTGTTTTTACTGCCCATTTTTAGTGCCCACCCGAATCATACTAATTTTATTATTACTGCTGCTTTGCATGTTATTTTCTTATAAGAAACTTCTACTAGTCAACCAAAATAAATGTGAGGAGCAACTCTAAATTCACATACTTTATTCATCAACGTATAGATTTCACATTCCTTAAATCAGCAACAAGTGTTGATTAATCAGTGACTGGTACAGTTTGAAAAGTGTATAAATTCACACTACTCAAATCAGCCTGGGTTGATTAATTACATAATTAATAACATTAGTAGAGTTTGAAATAATGCATTAGTGTTTCTTGGGTGGGGAAATTGTATAAAGGGGTACAATTTGTCGTTGTATTTGAGGGTCGGCTCAATTGTTCTTGAGACCTAAAGCAAAAAATGATTGATACACTATTATTTTAAGCATTAGTTCTCAAAATGAGCCTAAAATAGTAAAATTTGGGGCCTTTTTAATCATATTTGGACTCTATTTCATAGGCAGGCCTAAAGCATTTGCTTCATTTGCTTTATGGACGAGACGTCCCTGACTGCAGTGCGTATTGAAACGCGTCAGTTTATCACGGTGAACTTGATTTTTTATTAATTTACCCTACCATCTAAACAATAGATGAAAATTATTGTTTAACAATGTTTCTCTTAGGATAAAAATAATGTCCTTAGTATGGATTAATATTATTTGATGGCAAATATTATAAGCAGTTGATGTACACAGGTAGTATACAAAAAGTTCTCTAATTGAGGCGTCAACTTGTTCATTGTGTTCGGAAATATTTGTAGACCGAAATTGTGGTTCATCTTCAACTTCTGGATGTCTGACATCTTCTCACATGTTTTTGAAAATTGAATTTTATTTATTAGATAGCAACTAACCCGACAACAAGCCGGACAGCTGAAGTTGCAGTTGGCGGGACAGACCCCTCACCATAATCTCATCTACTGTTAGTTCAAGCATACTTGGCCAATTCGTGAGCCACTTTTTTACAAGTACGACGTGCAAAAGCTAAAGAGAAACTTAACCCTATATCAGACAGGAAGCGTATACAGTTATTGATTATTCCCCCGAGCATGTTTTTTCCCTGCTTCCCTTGCCTGACCTGGTCCACAACTCTAAGGCTATCTGATTCGAACACTACATTAGTCCAGTTCTTTCCTTTTGTCCATGACAAAGTTTCTCTGACACTCACGGCCTCTACCTCTTTGGAATGGAGATGACCCGTAAAGCGTCTATAAAGAACTCCCACTACTCGACTTTCTGAGTCCCTACAGACAAACCCTATGCTTCAGTAACCTCTGTCTGCATCTAATCCCCCATCAATATTTATCTTTAGTCTTCCCGGGTCCGGAGGGATCCAGACTCTCGGAGATGCTGCGACAAGTTGATCTGCTCCGACAGTCCCTTATGTGGATCTTCCCGATGGTTTTGATGCTGCCCAAACCCTTCGTAGTCCTTTTTCCATAGCTGACACTCTCGTCGGATGAAAGACTTCCTTTTTTCACACATATTGGTTTCTCGCACCCCATACCGCCCAAAGAGTAATAGCCAAGAGGCTTGCTTTATCCTCTCCCTCCACCCAAGAAATCCAGTCGCTTATTGTCGGGTTTGGCCCCATCTTTTCCTTGATTCTTCGTAGGAGCCTGTCCCTCCAAATCCGGACACTACTCTACAGTTGAAGAATACATGATCTGTCGTCTCTTCCGGGTGTCCACACAAGGGGCACTGGGTGATTATTGGTGGCCCATTCTCTGCTAATCGTGTCCTCTTCGGGAGGAGATCTGAGATGGCCCTCCAAAGAAAGATTTTTACTTTTGGCGGGACCCGCATCTTCCACACATATTTCCAACCTGTTGTATATGGTGTTGGTGTCCAAATATTTCCCAAACGACATAGAGCCCGGTAGGCGCTTTTGACAGAATATTCACCTGTTTTGTCTACATCCCAGTACCAATGATCCATGGTCCCGTACCAGCTAGGGATGATAGAAAATATTCTATTTCCCGTATCCTGATCGAAGAGTGCTCTCACTTTCCCTTCATCCCTCGCTCTGCACTCTGTTGTGAACAGCTCGGAGACGCGCATGTCTACTGGAATGCCAGGCCTTGTGCTTATTATTGTGTTCTCCCTTCCTAGCCATGGGGTCCCCACTACTGGACAATTTCTGGGGCCTATACTCTTTCGAGCCTCCTGTCGAACGACTGATCTCCCCTCAGAGATACTTATCCATACAAAACTCGGGGCGATTCCCACTTGTGCCTCTAGGAACGATGTTTGTAGAAAATACTTGGCCTTAAGCAGTCTACTCGGCAATAATTCATGGTTTGTTAAGATCCTCCATGCCTGTTTTCCCAAAAGTGCAAGATTGAACTCTTTTAGGTTGAGAAATTCTATACCTCCCAATTCTTTGTGCTTGCACAAATCGGCCCATTTGCACCACATGATTCACCCACTTCCTGAATTCCCCTTCTACCAGAATTTGTTGAACATCCTCCCGATATCTTTGATTAATCTTTGTGGAAACAGAAATACCTGCATATAGTACGCTGGAAGGGCATGTAGTATATATTTAATCATTACCTCTCTTCATGTAGAGGATAGAAACCTGGTACTCCAAGATGACATTCTCCTAGTGATACGTTCCTTTATGAAAGCTAGAGCTCGCGCTTTGTTCCTCCCGACCATATTAGGGAGTCCTAAATAAGTGGATGATTCTCGTTCTTCCCTGAAGCATAATGTAGATATAATATCATCCTTTGTTTTCTGGGTTGTGTTCGGAGAAAAAAAAAGCTGACGATTTATCTCGATTAATCAACTGGCCCGAGGCCCTCTCGTATACGAGGAGGCACCGGACTATCTGTTCCGCCTCCCCCCGAGATGCCCTGCTGAACAAATAGCTGTCGTCTGCGAACATGAGGTGAGAAACCACAAGGGCTTCCCTTCCTATCTTGACACCCTGGATATGCCTCACCCTAGTGAACTCTTGCAGTAGGAGAGAGAACCCCTCTGCACATACGAGGAATAGATATGGAGAGAGCGGGTCCCCCTGGCGCAACCCTCTTGAAGGATTTTGAATTGGGATTAAGTGACCTGAGGTGGTAATTGAGTATGTGACCGTAGTAATATAGGTTCAGATAAGCACAATCCATCTGTGATTATAACCCAAAGCTTGCATTATTTGGAAGAGAAAACTCCACTCCACCCTATCGTATGTTTTGCTCATATTTAGCTTTAAGGCCATCAATCCTCTGTTCTCTTGGGCTCTCCTTCTGACATGGTGTAAAACCTCGTCAACTACTATTAAATTGTCTGTTATGAGCATGCTAGGGACAAATGCACTCTGGGATGATGAAATAATCTCATCAAGAGAATCTTTGAACCTGTTCACCATTATTTTGGGTATGGTCTTGTATATTACGTTACACAGCGCTATTGGTCTATAATCTCCCAGGGAGTCTGCACTATTCTTCTTTGAAATAAGAACTATATTTGTCGTGTTAGCGCCCTCCAGAAGGGTTCTTGTGGAAACGAATCCCTGAACAGTTTCCACCAGCACTAGTTTCATCATTTGACAGTTTGCCTTATAGAAGCTTGGGTATAGCCAGTATGGCCCTGGAGCCTTGCATGAGTCCATCCCAAACAGTGCCGTTCTCACCTCCTCCTCCTCCTTCTCCTCCTCCTCCACTGGTCTTAACAGGGAAGCGTTCTTCTTAGCGGCGATAGTCGATCAGACAAGATCCACCACTTCCCTACAATCCACCCCCTGTGAATAAACGTCCATAGAATTCAGAGATTTAAGCCTCAATTTCCGTGCCCCATCCCACTCAATCCGTACGCGGATGTAAGGGCACCAGTGGCCCGTGAAATTGCTTTGGTCCATTCTCACCATCTTTCCCAATGTGTTACCTATTCTTGTCGAAACTTTCTCCGTCTTCAAATGGGCCGACATTCTGTGCAACTGCACCCAAATTTGAAAGTATAAGAAATCTACCTCTTCTGGAGGGATTATTGTGGGTAGACATTCTAGTAGGACTTGAGTTTATTGAAGGTCCATGGACTTCGTTCAATCATGCTTTCCATGTCCCGCTCATCATAGAATTGGAATATAAATAGGTTATGGGCTGCCTCAGTAATTGAGACCCTATGTTGTGGTTGCCACAAACTCGCTAGTATATTCTTGAAACTCTTAAAATCATAAGTTTTGTCGACAATGAGCTTCTCAACTATGCAAAATGTCCCATTCTCTAGCCTATCCTCCTCGGTCTCGTCGGCCACCAGTCCAATCTCCTCTTCTTCGTCAATTGATATGTGTTTTATCTCTCTTGTATTTCTTCTAACCCATCCGGCTCCGTCCCCCTATGCTCATCTGAGACCCATACACCCTTTTCAGTCTCCTTGTTCATTGTTCGGTACCTGTCCCTGACCCAATTCTTCCCTGAACCCCCTCCTGATCCAACCCCTGTAATCCTCTTGCCTTTCTCCCTTGGAGCTCAAGACATGCCCTCAAAACCTCTGGTCTGATTTTCCTCACATCTCCCCCGCCCGCCCACGCCTTCCGAGACCCCCTGGCCCCTCCCCATATTGTGCCTCGTCCTCCCCTCCTCTGTCCAACCTTCATCCTCTACTCCCAACCCACTCCCTGTCCTCAACCTCCCGTAAACCCCCTCCGATCTCCAATGAACCTCCCGTGGGCTCTCCATTGTCTTCTCGTCCCCCACCTGCCCAACATCAGCCCCAAAACGCCCCACCGTCAATCCCGTCCTCCTCTGCACAGACCCACCTCCGGCTCCTACCTTCTCGGACCCAAACCCCATCACCGTACCCCCCAACTCTAGCCTAGAGCCCCTCCTCCCCGCTCCCGCTCCCCCTCCCAAACCTCCCCAACACCCCTCGCCGCCGCCATTCCTTTCCCACACCCACCCAGATCTAGCGCCCTCGAGCTCGGCCTCAGATCGACCCGATCCTCCTCCATAGAAGACCTCCATCGGCCTCCTCTTCCATGCCTAACTCTCATCTCCACGCCGCAGCACCTCGGACTCGCCTCTGATTTTCGTCGAACCTCACAGACTCGCGAGACTGCGCCTCAACTAGCGCAACCCAAATCGCCTCGGATAGGGTATAGACCACGGTGTTTCTTCTCACATTTTTTAGTTACATAAAATTGTATAAGAAATAATTTATTTGTATTATAAAATAAACAAGGAATAATTCTAGATGGCTATACCTAGATATTGCTTTTTTTCACCTAAGTACACCTATAATTTATTTTTTCAGCTGACTACGCCTAGAATGTGCAAAATTTTCACTTTGCACTTTCCGTCCAATTCTGATAGTTTTGAACGTTATTTTCATGTGAAATGACTAAAATGCCCTTAAGGTTAAAATAGTTATTATAATTGGATTGAAAAGACTAAAATGACCTCACCTACTCATCTAATTTACAAAGACATGCCACTCTTCTCTCTCACCTCTCTTTTGTCTCTGCAACTTCACCACCATCTCATCTTCTTCATCGTTCAATTATAATTGAAGATTCAAATACCAAACTCAGTAAAAGGCGAGACTCCACGCGGATGTACCTGCAACTTTCAGATATGGCACAAATTACCCCATCTTTACACAGATGTACAACTAATCTATAAGGCAAATCAGAACCTGTCTCGGGCTTAACCAGCTGAAACAATTCACAATATCAACACAAATCATAAATTCCATACCCAATTAGCTAAAATTACAAACCAATTATCTTATAAAGTATATAAAAACAATTACCAATGCGGAAAAAACAGAAAACACATTCAAACACAAATGCAACATTGTTTCCACATCACATCAACACTGCAACCAAACAATTTTTGAAAAATATAATCAAAACCTAATGCTCAAATCTGCGTGAAGAAGATGATGAGGGCTTGGACTTACGGGCTGGTCGGAGAGGGAATTGGAGGCGAAGTTGAAATGGGCGAGCATGACGGCGTTGGGGATCCCGCTACGGCCTTCACTGCCGTCTCCGGCGAAGACGAGGTAGTTCGGGGATGCGGAGAGTTAAGGCTTCGGCGACGATTGGTCGTCGTCGTCGATGGATTGATTGGGTCGTGTTGGGGAGGAAGGAGATCAGATCTGATGTGGGAGTATGGAACCCAAGAAGCGCCGTACAAGGGGACTCCATATTTCTGGTAGTTAAAGGTGGTGTCGGCCATGTCATCTTCTTCATACCAAACCGTTTTACTGAGTTTGGTATTTAAATCTTCAATTATATTTGAATGATGAAGAAGATGAGATGATGGTGGAGTTGCAGAGACAAAAGAGAGGTGAGAGATAAGAGTGGCATGCCTTTGAAAATTAGGTGAATAGGTGAGGGCATTTTAGTATTTTCAATCCAATTATAATAACTATTTTAACCTTAAGGGAATTTTAGTCATTTCACATGAAAAAATGTTAAAACAAACAGAATTGGACGGAAAGTGCAAAGTGAAAATTTTGCACATTTTAGGCGTAGTCTGCTGAAAAAAAAAATTCTAGGTGTACCTAGGTGAAAAACAGCAATATCTAGGTGTATCCACCTGGAATTATCCCAATAAACAATTAACTGAAAAAGAGACATAAATATCACCCGTACATAAGGTTAGTCATAGTGTTAAACGAGTCATTGTCACTCTGGCTTTCTACCTTCGAGCTTGTATGAAATCCTGTACGTTCAAGGCGTTTAACATGAATATTATAGTATTTCTTGTACATTGTTTTCCGCTCTTTATACATATACTTCACTCTTTTCGCATGGCAGACAAGTAATACAAGAATCGAAAAGAAATTCATTAGCATATGAAAAATGTTGGTACAATAATTAATTAAGAAAATCACACTTACTAAGTACATGCAAGAATCTCATATAATATACTTGTAGCTCTTTAGAACTTTTCGCCGCAAATTGTATGACGCAAGGGTAGGGAAAAAGCCACCTAAATAGTCCCCTCGATGATGGGACGACGAGGGTCATGCAGACAATTCTCTATCATAAGAAATGGACGACAATGGTCATGCAGACGAGTCATCGTCCCAAGAAATAGATGGTGATGCTCGTGAAGACAATTAGTCGTCCCGAGGAATAGATAGTGTACGTTGGTGCATTAGAAATTGAGCGCGTCAATAGAGTAACTTTGTAATATGATGCATATGTTTCATGGGCCTATGTTTGAGGTGATGAATATTAAAGTTGATAATAATAAAGAGAGCGAAAGAGGAGAATCGTACTCTTAAGTCATTAATGATTCTAGAGGATCAGGATTTTATCACTGGGAATGGAAGAAAGGTTTTGATCGCATATGTATTGGATAAACATGATTTTACTTCTACACTTATTGAAACATACTACAAGATAAAGAAAAAAATGTTGTGCTTTTCAAGTGATCGTTACTTTCACCACCATAGACATGTCTTTCTACAATGATTATTATTTTGGAATATAATGGTTAACAGTTCCCTTAGACGAAAAGAGGACGACATCTTTGAGTAACAAAATCAAGGTTAGAGGTATTCTTACGAGTATACCTATTAGACAAACTGGAAAGATAATCATAAGAGAGGCCATAGATCTTGTTGTGACACATGAGGTAGATGCTCATCACTCTATTGAGGAGCGTATAAAGGAAATGTATACAAGAGTAGAGGAAATAGCAAGGGGATGACTTGACAAGGTTATACATGCGCTATCATGAGTACAAAGCAAGTAGAGATTCCACTCTTAATCATATGGAAGCGTATGAGAAACACCATACACCAGATGCATGCTCTTTAGATCCACAAACTCGGGTTGTGTTTATTTTTTCAAATGTCAAAGAGTTGATGCAGAACAATATCAATTAGTACTCTTAATTATATTAAATTTTGTATAGTTTGAGGTTTTTATATCATGTTAGGTTTCCTAAGTTTAGTTAGTTTGTAATGATTAATTATATTGATTTAGGTTTACTAGTTATAGTTAGTTTTGGAGAATTAATTGTTGCTTCTTTTTGAAGCTCTTTTCTGCTGCCTCGTTCTATAATTACCTAAGTATCCCAAGTATCCCGTTCAAAATTTTATAATTATTATTACAGCTACACTAACATACACATTCAAAATTACATATATAATTCAATTTTCATACATATTCCAAACTACATGCCTACTCATACATATTCACCAATCAAAATTACATACATATTCCCTATTCGAAAAGTGTAAGGTAGAATTCTATAATCACATGTTTTATTCATTAACGTATAAATCTCAAATTCCTTAAATCAGCATGTGCTTCTTAATTACATCAACAGTGACATTGTAGAGTTTGAAATAATGTAAAAGTTCGTCTTACTTAAATCAGCATTGTTTGATTATGACAATATTAAATAACATTAGTAGACTTTGAAATAATGCATTAGTGTTATCTTGGGTGGGGCCAGTTGAAATTGGCTAAAAAGTAATTACAATTTACCATGATGTATTTGATACGATTTTCAATTTATTACAGTAAATATTAAAATACATTAGTTCACTACGATTAACTTAATTTTCTTTTATCAATTTACCTTAACGCCTGAAGTAATAGATGAAAAAGTTACTATTAAGATTTTTTAAATGAAAAAAAATCATATGTTATGGATTAATTATTATTATTTATTTATTATTAGTTAACGTTACAATGTACGTCAATTTACCTTATTGTTTTATTAAATTAATATTTTTAATATTTAGTTTTAATTAATATTTTTATTCATGGACAATTTAGATATTTTATACTAATATGTAACTCTGCTATAGTTGGTGATATGAAAATTATGTACATATGATACAATTTAATGAAAATTACATTTAAGTGAAAATCATGCCAAGCATATCGTTTATAATAACTCAATAATACTTTATTTCGTTCCAAAATGATTACTATTGTTCTTATGATTAACCTTTTTTTATCTGAAACTTCTTCTTTATTATTATTATTTAAAAGTAAATTTTCTCAAATGATACCTTAACTTATTGCTCATCGCATAAATGCTAACAATTTTAGAATTCACCGTTTTTCTAAAATCCGCTTTTATGTTTTTTCTCTCTTTTTATGTATTTCCTTTTTCTTACGTGTCTCATGCATAGTGATTTCACTTGGACCATCCAAATACAATTAGAGCATCTCCAATCCTATCCCCATTGCTTATTACCTAATCATTACCAAAAAACAAGTTTCCATTACCATTCATTCTCAACCCAGTCTCTAAAAATATCTCTATTTATCACACAAACACTATTTTTTATTATTTTAATAATAAAATAATTACATATTTATTTTATTCAATTTTCATAATTACAATACTAATAAATTATTATAGATATTACATACTCATACATAATATTAGGGGAATTTATGTACTACTGTATTTTTATTTCCTAAGGATTATTTTTTAGTTTGATTTTGCAAATAAAAAAAGAAAGGTAATAAATAAAATACTCTTCTTTATTGTTTCAGGGCTGCTACAGTGAGTAATGAAATGTAGCAAATGTAGCAAATCTGCATATATGAGGACTGAGATGGGAATTTGCAAATATTTGCAGATTTGCAGACTCTATTGGAAATGGTCCAAGAGAGAATTCTATCAATCTACTCATGGTGAAGAAAATAATTTAGAATATCATTCACAAAAAATTTATTTAGTTAAGACATTAAAATGAAAATGATATTCAAGCACAGTAGAATGTCTTTTTTCCCTTAACTTACCGTACATGCAAATGAATAAGTGAATTAATTGCCCCAGAATTAATGATTCTAGTTACGAGGAATAACTTAACACCAATGTTAACAAGTTGGTCATGGTGCAAATGGGCAATTAATTTATGCATATAAAGCTGGGATAACTTCATTTGACTACACCTACTATACTTAGAATTTTTTGTGTCGGATGAATACTCAAGAACTTTATTTTTCTCACCGTTACTAATTCCGTCCATTTCCGTTAGTTTTTAACATTTTTAACGTGTGAAAAGACTAAAATACCCTTCAGATGTAAATAATTATTTTCAAATTGAATGAAAAGACTAAAATACCCTTCTCTATTCATTTAATTTTCAAAAAAATATCACTCATACTCTCTCTCTCTCTCTCCTCCATCTCCTCCATCACCACCACCAGCTCCATCTCCTCCACCACCATTTTCTCCACCACCACCACCACCATCTCCTCCCTCTCTGTCGCCACCTCCTTCATCTCCTCCACCACCACCACCACCTCCATCTCCACCGCCACCACATCCATCTCCTCCACCACCATCACCACCATGTCCTTCCTCTTCGTCGTCACCTCCTCCACTACCACCGCTACCACCTCCATCTTCTCTCCCTCCGTCACCACCTCCGACCGACTTCCGGCGAGGCTCCAATGGTGGTGGTGGTGGAGGGCGTGGAGGGGATGACGGTGGAGGAGATGAAGGTGGTAGCGGTGGTGGTGGTGGAGGAGATGGAGGAGGTGGGGACGGAAGGGGAGGAGATGGTGGTGGTGGCGGTGGAAAGGCGTAGATGAGATGGGGTGGAGGAGATGGAGGCGGTGGTGGTGGTGATGGAGGAGGTAAAGGAGATGGGGTGGAGGAGATGGAGGCGGTGGTGGTGGTGATGGAGGAGGTAAAGGAGATGGAGGTGGTGACGGTGGTGGTGGAGAAGATGGAGGAGGTGGTGGTGGTGGTGGAGGAGATGGAGGTGGTGGCGGTGGTGGTGGAGGAAAGAGAGAGAGAGAGAGAGATATAGTGGTTTTTTTTTGAAAATTAAATGAATAGTGAAGGGTATTTTAGTCTTTTCATTCAATTTAAAAACAATTATTTACATCTGAAGGGTATTTTAGTCTTTTCAGACGTTAAAAATGTTAAAAATTAACGGAAATTGACGAAATGAGTAACGGTGAGAAAAATAAAATTTTTGGATATTTACCATGACACGAAAAATTTTAGGTGTAGTCATGTGATAATGTGACATATCCAGTGTAGTCATCTGGAATTATCCCTATAAAATTATTATGAAACATTTAATTAGTACAATTTTCTTATAAAACATTTGGAGAGAAAAAGCTAGTATTTCAATTTAACACGTTTTTTACCATCGAGAAATTCATTACGAAGGAGCTCATGAAGAATCAAAGTACAAAAAGTTTTTAAGAAGGGGACAAAAGAGACAAGGGTGAAGTAAAGAGCAGTATTTTACCTTAAAAGTTGTCTCCTTGGTAATGAAGCTCATGTTCATATAAAGTAAAAGTTAAAATACAAATGATATCACGTAAGTATACAAGATTATCTATAAAATAAGTACGGAAGCAGTTGCTTTATGTCCACCTAAAACATATGACTTAATTATAATAAAAGGCCACAAACTTAAATATTTAAAGCCCATTTTGAAAATTAATACAGAAAACTATATTAATCACCGTACTAGTAAGTATTGATTATAAACGTATACAAATTAATATATATATATATATATATATATAAAAACAAAAATCACGCACTGATAGGCCAAGTTAACGAAAACAAACATACATGACACATTATTCATTGGATTTTCTAAACTACACTCACGGCTTCAAAATATGATATTTAGTGGGTCCTGATGAAACCAGATCTCCTACGATCACATATTTGCTACGAACTTGATGGAGCTCGATTAAACTAGGTAGATGGAACAATATATGGGTTGACCTTCTCATCAACGGTGAACTAGGGTTTCAAGTGCTTTATATTTTGGCACATAACTATTTAGGTCAGAGTTGCTTTTTGAGAAGAAGAGATTTATGGAGACCCATTTGAAATAAGATTGAGCATTTTTGATAAATATAAAATAGAGTTTGATAGAAATAAATTTTTTCTTGTCTTGAAATTTGAACTCGTGTCCGCGAGTTACAACCTCTACTACCATATTAGAGGACCAACTCAACTAAAAAATTAAGCTGATGGTTAAATGACCATTTATAACTTTGTACTCTAACAATGTCTTCAGACCACCTCATCAACTTCGTGTCAATGTTCATCAGTAAGTCCTTGCGACTTTCTCCGCAACAATCACTAACAATTTTTGCAATTAATGACGACGCACGTTTTGTGCCGTCACACACCTCTTTGTGCGCCGTTACAAATTGTGACGACTCACAAACGGATGTTTCACTGTACGCCGTTAGAAATAGTAACGGTGCACAATCACTGTGCGCCGTTAGAACACATACAACACACACATTTTGTGCGCCGTTAAGATGGTAACGACGCACAACCCCGTGTGCGTCGTTACAAACACTGATATCGCCGTCCATTTGGAAACAGCGAAAGAAAACTGTAACGGTGTACAATCAACGTGCACCGTTACAATCGTGACGGCACACAGTCAGTGTGCGCCGTTGCAATGGTAACAGCGCACAGTCAGTGTGCGCGTTACAAATTATATATTAAAAAAATGAAAATGAAAAAATTGAAAATTAATTATTAATAATTAAAAATGCTTCAATAAATTATTACATCAGAAAATTATGATGACTGGCCAGGAGACATGTTCGGGTTAAACGGAGGCGGAGGCGTATTCAGATTAAGAACCCGCAGCTGGTCGTAGAAGTATCGCATCATCAACGTGTTTTGTGACTTTTGAGTTGGAGTTATGTAGTCTGCTCCGCTTGAGTGGATATAACTTCTACTTGTTGGGAGACCTGAGTCTGAAGCTCCATAATCTCCACAACAGCAGCAGTGGAGGAGGTTGAATGTTTTCGTTGTTTCGCTGGTGCCTCATAATAACTCCCGCAACCCCAGATGTGTCGTCCTCGGGATGGTTCAATAAAGTTTCATTTGGCAGCCTCGACCTGGCGAACATTCTCGGCAAATAGTCGTATACCTCGACCTGGCGAACATGCTCCGCAGTCATCTTTTTCAGAGTTTCATCCTCGTTGTAGTTCGCCTGGTCATTCTTCCAATCCCTAAGCGCCTTCTTAATGTAATCCTGTAAATGAAAGTTAATTAATATATTAAATTAAAAAAAAAGAATGAGTGTAAATAAACTTACACGTTTCGCTGCGACGTTCGGCTCTTCTTCCTCCTCCCCTCCTAATTACTATCACGAGGCTGAGGCCAAGGGTTAACCTTCAGCCAGGCCTCCAACTTCTTGGAGACCTCCACTTCCCCGACCTCCTCCATCCTCTCCCAAACAGTTCGAAATGGTATTGGGACGGTATGGTGGTTTAATTTTTTGTCACTGCCCCCAATGGTACTCATTTGAGACCCTACTTTTTCCTGAAAAAAATTAAATTAAATTAATTGAAAAAAATTAAATTCAATTAAATTGAAATTAAACATATTAAATATATAGTTTTTAATATACCTCGTTCGCATCAAAGTGGTCAACGAGCCAACGCCACTGGGGCTTCTTCCCTTTTAGAAACTTGGGAATCCCATTATGGTCTAATCTGGTTGGGTCTATGTAGACTTTGTATAACCGCTTCATGTTCGATTTTCGCTCTTTGTAAACGACTGCAGCCACGTCACGAATCCACGTCCTCAATTCTAGGGAATCTGACACTGCAAACAAATGCTGAAATTGACAAACAACACGTCAATATCTAAAATACGCCATTTGAAAATTGATTTTGACTAAATATTGAAATTACCTTAAAGCTCTTCCAAAATAGCCGAACTGAGACGCCGACAGATCCGTCATTGTCTGGTAGGAAGCGTCCCGTTCGCGAGCAAACTTACCTATTATAACCTTTACCCTCTGGATTGGAAACATTTCTTCTTGTACAGATGGTCGTCCGTTTACCCAACTCAACTGAATAGGGCCTCCGTTTTTCAGGATCGCTTTCTCCTCTAGGTCTATGTTGACGTCGACCTTTTGGTCCTTATTTGCCCTGACCACCCAGCTCCTCGTGTTTAGGCAGTCTACTTCTACTTTCTTATCGAAGTAGATCTCGTACCTCAGAATCTATTGGTAGTCGAGGGGGAGGAGCCCCCACTGGTTCATCGACAGTTGGGACGCTTCCAGCACAACATCTTCTTCAGAGGGTCCAACGACGTCTCCAAGCATCTCCGCGAAACTCTGATGCCCTGGGACTTCGAAATTCCATCCAAGTTCCTCCAGCCCCGTAACAGTCGGCTGCGGCGGTGACGGAGTATACATATCATCCGGGGAGTCCGACGGCTGTGAATCGTTGAAGAACCGACTGCTCATAGTGGCCCGCCTAGGTGCCCTGGCCTTAGGTGCCTTATGTTTCAGCGACATTATCTGTAATTGAAAGAAAGAAAAAGGTGATAAATGACCAAATTACCTCTAATTCAGTTAAAATGACCGAATTACCCTTAATAGGTCATAAATGACCGAATTACCACTAATTCAGTCATTTTTTGACCGAATTACTCTTTTTAGGTCGTAAATGACCAAATTACCCCTAATTTGGTAAAAAATGATCGAATTACCCTTAATAGGACATAAATGACCGAATTACCCCTAATTTAGTAAAAAAAGAACAAATTACCCTTTAATATATAGGTCATAAATGACCGAATTACCCCTAATTCGGTTAAAAATGCAAATTAACCTTTATAGGTAAAAAATGACCGAATTCCCATTAACATGTCATAAATGACCGAATTACCCCTCATTCGGTAAAAAATGAGCGAATTACCCTTAATATGTCATAAATGACAAAATTACCCCTAATTCGGTTAGAAAAGACCGAATTAACCTTAATAGGTCATAAATGACTCAATTACCCTTAATTCGGTCAAAAAGACCAAATTACCCTTTATAGTTTATAAATGACCAAAACATATTAATGTGAAATGAATAAAGCCTAAAACCTAAAACTAACATAATCATATTTAAAGTATACATATTCTCTCAAAATCAACATGCAAATTCTAAAAATAAACCTAAAACTTAAACCAATTTCTTAAAAAACACATTTCACACCCGGTGACATCGACGACTGAGGGTTTCTAGATTTATATAATCAGATTTAGTGACGGTGCACAACCAAATGTGCGATGTTACTAATTCTAACGATAACATAACGGTTAGATTTCCGACCGTTCTTTTCATAATGGTCAAATTTTCAGCCCGGTCAATTCTTTTGTGACGACGCACTCTCATAAATGTGCCGTTACTAATAATTTTGTTATCCCGCACAAACTATGTGCGCCGTTACTGTGAAATGTTCGCGGAAATTTTAATTTTTTGCGAAATTTACCCGCGAAATTTAAATTTTCGTTTACCGCTAACTTTGAGACGACGCACATCGTGTGTGCGTCGTTACAAATTAACACCCTAATATATTAAAATAATTATGTCGGTCCGATCGGGAATAATAAGTCGTGTTTCCGTGGTTTGATTTTCCTTATAATTGTATCATACCACGTCAATGTTATTTACAACACATTGAACAGTTTTGATTGAAAAAATATTTATTACTTGACCGAACATTTCATGATCAATGTGTTTAGGGTTTATGTTAGATTTTACCTTCTTGTACACTATACTCACGCTTTCAACGAAAGTGAACAATGTTGAAAAACATGTTTAAATCCAACCGTACGGATAGATCCGCAATGGTTTGTGACTACATGTGCCAAAGTTTCAGACAGTTCCGATAATGTATGAACCTCAATCTAAACCGGTCAAGGAAAAGTCAACCAAGTTGACTATGACATTTGACCATTAGTAACGACACATTTACCTGGGTGCGCCGTTAGAAATTGAAAACAAAAATATTATTTTATTTTTGTCGGTCCGATCATGAATCCGACTGTACCGATTTGAGCGCAATGGTTTGATACTTCATGTTCCAAAATTTCTGACAATTCATACAATGAATGAAACTCTATCCAAAACAAAAACCTGATGTCAAACGAAGGTCAACAATCTGCTCAAGATTGTTGAGAATTTGTAACGGCGCACGTTGGTTTGTGCGCCGTTACTAATTCATATTTAGGAAAAAATACAGTTTTTTGAAAAGTTTAGAAATTGACCAAATTACCCTTTAATGTCATAAATGACCATATTACCTCTAATTTTGTCGAAAATGACCAAATTAAGGTTAATTATGTAGTAAATGACCAAATTACCCTCAAAAGTCATAAATGACCAAATTACCCTTAGAGACTATTTGACCCATAATAGTTTATTTTGAATTAAATCACAATTGATAATTCAATCAATCAAACATACATACATACATATAGATATTTTATTCAGAGTTGGCAGAATCATATTCTTCATGCCCTTCCATATCAGTGTCCTCGTTTTCTTCTTCTTCTTCGTCATCGTTTTCTACGTTGTCCTCGTCGCTCGGTTCGATTTCGTCGTTCTCACGTGCATGTACTGGATTCCGGTGTAAGTATCTTAGGTTGATAGTGATACCACCCGGTCTTATGATGTCAATCCGATATTCTTGGTAAGTTTCATCGACTTTGAAATCCGGCTCGTCCTCCTTGGCCCGAGCTAACGTGCTCGGTTTGTAGTGACCCCTATGAGACTCGACGTTGACAACCTTCCATGAACCAGATTTAGGGTCGTCGATGTAGTATACTTGTTTTTCCTTTAAAGCAAGGGAAAACGAGTTTTGTTTGTGACGATCTGTGGACGTGTTGACCGAAATGAACCCATTTGCATGCTTCCTCACGGTCCGTTCGTTGTATTACCAACACATGAATAGAATGACTGGCATGCTTTCACAGTAGGTAATGACACATACGTCTATAAGAATACCGTAGTAACATACGTCATTTGCTTCAATCATGACCCCTGAATTTTGATTTCTCCGGCCCTCATCGATTCTCAAGGTCAAAAATTTGACGCTGTTAACAGTACATTATGAATAAATAGCCAAAGAACGAGGACCTCTGGATAGTAGTACCAACTCTCGTTGCATCCCTGAAGCAGTCATTTTCATAATTATGTATGATGTTAGTTCATGTAAAAAAATTGCATGAATAAACACGTAATTGATGTCTACTATATACCCATCTTTGCCAGTCGAAGACAAAGGACATCACTCGGTCTTGAAGAGATTTCCTAGGGTTTACTTGTTTGAACCCTGCTAGATGTAATTATTTGAATGCATCTGCTTCAGTACAATTCTCAATAACTGTCCAATTCACCCAGAACATCTCGGATGTGCTCAATTTCTGACCTCGCACCACGCCCTTCACTTCCACATGTGGGGAAATAACTGATAAGTTGAAACCTAGAGCTGCACTAATCAACGGTTCGCTGGCTGAAGTGGCGCAGTTTATGTACATTTGAGTGAAGGTGACCGACTCGTGCATCAAGTATTGTTGCGCTATACAACCTTTCGGATACCGCGGGTTGCGCACACTTTTCTTGTATAGGTCAAGTTGCCTATAATGGTACTTATGTGTGAATGTTATATTTAATTATATTTGTAACGACATATCTTATATACATTGTTCTTAGTCACGGAACATACCGTTCAATTGGAAACATCCATGTGAAATGGACTGGGCCAGTCTGTAGAACTTGATCCGGAAGGTGCAGCAGAAGGTGAACCATAATTGTACAGAATGAAGAAGGGAAAATAGTTTCCAACTTACAAACTAGATCCACTATATCTTCCCCCAACTTTTTTCAGCGCTTTTTTTTCTTGTCTCCCTCGTGCACAACAACTGGAAGGCCTCAGCTTTGCTAATTCTTCTGCCACATGAAGCGGAACGTACTTCTGAATGATAAGGGGGAAGATACATTGCATTAACATGTGAAAATTATAGGTCTTAAATCCGAGGAACTTTTTCTTATCGGGATTCACCTTACTCTTTAGACTTCCAGTATATCTGGAGGGAAACTTAACTGCTCGGGTATGCTCCAGTACTTTCTTCCGTTAACTTAACTGTACCTATGACGTTGTCGCATACGTTCTTCTCTATATGCATCAAATTCAAGGCATGTCTGATTTGATGAGTTTTCCAATAAGGCAGCTCCCAAAAAATGGTTTTATGAGACCAACAGATAGGACCACCACCATATTTTCGTTTACTAAACTTCCGAAGCAGACTAAGCGGTGGGTATTTATGACGTAGAATCACTTTGAGTACGGCAACCCCTGAATGTCGTTTATGCCTTTCCTGGGTCTCGATTTGACCGTTAAAGGCCTCCGCCTCAAATCGCAGTGGGTGGTTTTCCTTGCAAAGTTTACAAAATTGCTTAATCCCTTCATCTATTCCTCACTTATTTTTACAGATCCTATCCATCGCCGATCCATTCTATGTAATTTATATAAATTATTAATAATGACATAAATTATTATTTCACTAATTTACTAAAAAAATAATAATATACATGAACTTTTTCACATAAATCACACTAACTATAATAATTTACATAATGCATTATTTAAAAATGTATGTACCTTCTAATTCGTATAATTCCCAATCTACTAGCTAATACAGAGAGAAATTATATGAATGCTAGTATTTGTGGGGGAGACTTAATATAGGGTACTCGAAAAATTTTAAACGAGTCGGGAAACTTTCACCAAAATTACGAAAATACACTTGTCGGGAGGAAAATGTGATGGAGAAGTTGTGGGAGGGAAAAGTGCAGGTTCTGTGAGAGGTGCTGCCAACATTTATAGATTTTATTTGTAACGACGCACATAGAGTAGTGCACCGTTACTAATTTACTCTGTAATAGTTCACAACCCAATGTGCGTAGTTACAAATTAACGGCAACACCAACGGCTTGATTTTCGACCGTTAATTTGGTGAGTTATGGAATTCAATTTCTTTTTGGTGAGTTATGGTAACAGTTTTTGAAATTCAGATTAAAGCAGTTAGGCAAGATGTCAAGAACAATGACGAGAACAATGTTAAGACAATGTTCTTAACAACTTGTCAACAAACAGATTCAGACAAACACAATATAAAACAGTAAACAACAAACAGCGACACACAAGATTGTTTACCCATTTCGGTGCAACCACACCTACGTCTGGGGAACTCTACCAGTGGAAAGGTTTCACTATATGGTAATGAGTCAAAACATAACATACAAGTATACATGATCATCACACAGATCAATACCCTATGCTACTATTACTAGTGCAACCTATCTCAAGTACTCCCCCTGAATCCAAGACTACGTCTTGATTCCACTCTACGAGCCTCGCACTGCCCGAATGTAATAAGTCGATGTTATGCACTTGTACGTGAACCTTCAATCACGCGTTCACATAGAACCCACAATCATTCACACTTGATCTTCCGATTCTGGTAGTGATACACAAATGTTCTTCGTAGAACACACAACCTCTCACCCCGCCAGTCCTTCACGTCTAAGAGCTCTGTGTATTCACCGAAGAAACTACAAGGGAGTCGCTCGATGCTAAGGGTGGAGCCTAAGCTTTTATAACAACTGCAAAATTAATTCCTGAACGCATTAGGGTTACCATAATTCTAGTCGATTTATGTTTCCCAAATCCTTAACGCCGATATCTTTTCAGAGTCTCTATCACGGCAGGAAGCTTTTCAGAATCATAACTCAATCAAGACTTACCAAAAGCCTTGTACACAGCTGGATCTTTCCAATCGCAATATGTCTCATATTTAAGAAAACTTTTCAATGCTGCGATCCACAAAAGTCATGAAGGATGTTGAGACAAAACACTTGACATCTTTCCTGACCAGATGCTTGACATCTTACGTATCACCTAAAAAATAAGCCAATAACAAACGTAACAACAGTTTTTAATTTAAAAATGTAATATTTCCTTTCAAAATTTAACTTGGGTTACTAAAAGTTGTCAAATACTAAAATGGCGAGAGCGAGAGTGAGGGATACCGTAGGTGGAGGAAAGGGGGGAGATCGATGGGGCGGAGATCAGGTTGATGGCGAGAAAAGGGATTCTCTGTGTTCGTATGCAATCTTCCACACGATCATATCACTAATTTTCGTTTAGAGAATATATTTGGTCGTTATGGTAATATTACAGGTACGAATACAAGACGAGGGAAGTAGACCACACCATTTCAGTAACGATGGTATCTGAATGAGGAAGGAACGGTTACTTGTGGATCCAGGTCGATCGTGATGTTGATCACATGATCAACGAAACATGAGTAGTTAGGGGAGCAAGAAGGAGACCATTGTGCATGGCGCCACATATCAGATCACCCAATTGAAGGTGATATATTTACATTCTTGGTTAGTGATATATTTTTAATTCAATACTTAATCTTGTATCATTTTTAGTCGTAGTTCAATTCTTATTCTTATGTTATTATCTAAGTCTTATTTCGTCTTTATTTAGGCAAAATTTATTTTGTTGAGACTTTTGATTTTTTTTGAATTATTGTTGAGACTTTTGATTGAATTATACAGGACACAGTAGTAGGATATGAGAATACATTTAATTAATCTCTATAGGATATGCATTGGATCGATTATGAATCCAAAGATTATTCATCGCATTATTATTGTTCAAGCCACCGTGTGGTAGCGCGAAGTTGTCAAAACCTAAAATTTTGACAACAAAATTTATTTCGAATCTATTTTCAAAACCTAAAATTTTGGAAAGAATTTCTTGTTAAAGTGTAAAATGTTTAAAATATTCATGATTATTCATTAAATTTTCAAAGCGCTGTCATTTTTACCTAAACTAGTGTGGAGCTCGCGCGATGCGCGTGCTACCCGTAAATAGTAACATTGAGTATGACTATAGTGTATACACAAGAAATGTATACATGTAATTTGAAAAAAGAGAAAGTGGTATAATTCTCACATGATTAAAAATAAATATACTACATTATTATTTTTACCACTGGTAGAAAGACGATAGATCCCTATTGTAAGTCGGGGGTAAATGTTTGTTGATAATATTGATTCAAGATTTCTTCATCTTGTTTATATTCATTGTTGTCGGAATTTGATGAATAAGTCTTGCTTAAAAATGACATTTAAATTTCTCTTTAAAATAAATTAATGAGCATTGCTATAGTAGAACTATGTATAAATGCAATACACTTGACAAAAGTACTAAGCATATATAATTTCGAATGTTAGTCAAAGTATTGACAAAAACATGCATAATACTAAATATAAGTATTTTTTCAAAATAAAAGTTTTAGAATGATTCATTGCTTGGCATCATTCTCCATGGTACTAACATAACTATTATTTTCAAAATATAAGATCCCGATACTAATACAACTATTTTTTTCAAAATATAAGATCCTTAAAATGGCTCATTGTTTGGCATCGTTACCCAAATTTCCTCTTAGCCATACATTTTTAAACAATTGGTGGTTTTGAAGCCTGTAAATGCTGAGGATATTCACGAAAAATATGCTTGTCGGGTTGTATTTAGGGTTAGATTGATATAGATTTTTAGGCATATGGTTGCGTTTGGGTTTTTGCGGGCTCACACTTAGGATATTGTGGTTGGTTTTCTTTTGGTTTAACATAGAGTGGTTTTGATAAATTGATAATTCTGTTTTGAATTCATATTTTCCAAAATTGATAAAAACAAAACTAATGGATCGGGTTATGTATTGGTTGGAATTGCCTTTGCACCTCTTCAATTTCTCTCACCAGTGGCACTTTTTCAATTTGTAACTGATTTTACAATATAATGTACTGATGGCCGTCTGTGACTGAGAGAAGATTTGTAATTTCTCCATTGCTTCTCGATCCAAGAGTCTTGATGAATAAATCTTGCTTCAAAATGATATTTAATTTCTCTTTTAAAAAAAATTGATGAGCATTGCTATAGTAGAATTATGTATAAATGCAACACACTTGACAAAAATATTCATAATACTGAAGATAACTATTTTTTTAAAATATAAGTTTTATAATGATACATTGATTGACATCATTCCCCATTGCACTAACATAACCATTGTTTTCAAAATACAAAATCCTTAAAGTAGCCTATAGTTTAGCATCGTTCCCCAAATTTCCTTTTACCCATATTTTTTTAAACAATAAAACTTGTTGCCCTTGTTTTTTGTCCATACTTGGAGAACCTTTTTTCACATTATTCCACTCACTCTGTTTTTTGCATTGACCAAATATAAGATCGATGATATTTATGTTAATGATAGAAGCTCCAAAACAATATTCAAATGCAAAAAAAAAAAATTAAAGTAGCAAATTTTATATTCATATATATCGCGACACAGATAACAACAACTAACTTAAAGTTCATTTTCTTCTGAAAAAATTCTTCAATTAAATTCTAATCTTACAGTTTTCGCATATTAAATATTTCATCTGTAATAAAAAAGTAACACAACTTTAGCAAATCCTATGTCATGATTAACACAATAATATCGTAGAAGAATTTACAACATGATCAAGTTTCTGTTGAACTTCATATGATTTTGAAACCAGTCTACGGTTCTCTTCTATTATGTTTTGTCTACTTTTCAACTCTTCCTTTTATAACACGAGAAAAAAATCATTTAACTCTCAAAATGACACATTATAACTATAACATGTCTTATTAAAGACTATACTTACAACAAGAGTCAAATAGTGTTAAAATATAATATTAAATATTTTCTATTCCTATTATATATAAGTTTTATTACCTAATATCTAGGTTTTCCTATTGTCATTAGTATTTTCTAATTACCATAATTCCTAGCCTATATAAAGGGCTCTCCCCTATTGTATTTTATACAACTATCAATTATATCAATAA
Source organism: Geranium rotundifolium (assembly GCA_963920655.1). Lineage (NCBI taxonomy): Eukaryota > Viridiplantae > Streptophyta > Magnoliopsida > Geraniales > Geraniaceae > Geranium > Geranium rotundifolium. Next base: position 13,875,964 of record OY987323.1, read on the forward strand.
TATTCTCTACACTATTTCTATCATGGTATCAGAGCAATAACCGATCTTTGGTTAAATCTCTAATAAAGTTTCTCTTTGCCCACTCATCAATGATTTATGATCCTGATGAGTGGGCAAGGCAATCCAATCAATAGATTCTGCATAATAGCGTCATCTACCATATGACGCCTATCTACAAGTGTCTCACGACGCCTATCTACAAGTGCCTCACGACGCTTATCATCAAGTGCCTCACGGCGCCTATTGACAAGTGTCTCACGACGCTAATCTACAAGTGTCTCACGACACGTATTTTAAATTGCCTCACGACACGTATCTTAAAGGTCTTACGACACGTATCCTCAAGTGTCTCACGGCGCGTAAGTGTCTCACGGTGCGTAAGTGTCTCATGGCGCGTATCAATCAAGCTCTAGTTGGTCATTCTACGTCGACTCAAGATTGACTAACTACCTACTCAAGATCTTCAAAATGCTCAAGATAGTCAAGGATAATCAAGTCCTTCCAAACTCAATTCAGCAATTTACAACCTATTTGAGTTTGAGGGGGCTGTTAAAATATAATATTAAATATTTTCTATTCCTATTATATATTAGTTTTATTACCTAATATCTAGGTTTTCCTATCGTCATTAGTATTTCCTAATTATTTTAATTCCTAGCCTATATAAAGGACTCTCCCCTATTGTATTTTATACAACTATCAATTATATCAATAATATTCTCTACACTATTTCTATCAAATAGTTTTGCAAATCATTCAACTCCATAGTCTCTCTCTCTCTCTCTCTCTCTCTCTCTCTCTCTCTCTCTCTCTCTCTCTCTCTCTCTCCATAGTCATTAGTATTCTCTACATTATTTACAGGATAACGATCTATTTCAATAAAAAAAATAACTCTTATGATACTCATCCCTCCCTCCCTCTTTCTCTCCTCTATCCCTCCCTCAAAATGAGATATGAGTTTGTTGAGAGAGAGATCTTCATCACTAAATAACCGTTTACATATTTTTACTGGAGCAACGATATGTTTTAATGAATAGAAAAAAATGACTCTCATAATGCTCTCATAATGCTCTCTCTCTCTCTCTCTCTCATCAACAAACAAATACTGGGAACCTATGGCAATTGTGATGTCATAAATGGTTTGCCCACCATATATCATAATAGAGAAACCTTGAATGGCACGCATGCACGGTAATTGGTAGCTCAATCATATCGTTTCATTTGAGAGAATACTTATTGCAATGAATATGTAAATAATGATAATTGATTATAGTTGTTATCAAACTGTCAATTGATCATTTATTTTGTTCAAAAAAGATGTATACATCCAATTTTAAACATTATTAGGAGACTTTTAAAAATATATTATATATAAATCATTTGGTCAAAAGTCAATTTATCATTAAAATCTTACGTGAATTTCACATTTGATTGATATCATCACTCATGATGTGAACTTAAATTTTAAATAATTCTAAAAGATAAAAAATAAATATAATATAAATTTGAAAAACTTGACAACATATACAATTTACATAGATTTAAGGGATAATTACACTTTACTCATGCTAATATGACCGATTTTACATTTTACTACAGTTAAAAAAAAAGTTTACATTTTACAACAGCTAATTGCGTATTTTTTACACTTTACACTAACGGTGTTAGATTTTGGATGGAAAATTTTCACGTTGTATGAAAAGTCGAAATTGCCCTCAATTATTCATCAAATTTTCAAATTGATGCCATTATTCATCAAATTATAATATTTATTAATAAAAAATAATTTATTATTATTAATTATAATTATTTAATAAAAATAAAAGTAAATCATTTTTTCAATTATTAATAATTAAAATTAATAGTAATAATAATTATTATTATAAATAATAATAATAATAATAATATATTGAAACTTTTAAATAACATAACTCTCTCGTACGAGTTTTGTTTCGGGCTCATATATTATATCAAATTAAAGAGAATTGGAAGTCAACAACTTTAAAGAAAGAAGTATTTGTCTATATATTATTAATAATTGATTTAATTTTACGTGATAAATAATTATTACAAAAAATATAAATTATAAATTATTAATTATTAATAACTTTTTTAACATTTTGCTCTAACACTGGTAAATGCTGGACGAATTTTTTTTAACGATTAAAAAATTTGTTGTCGTTGTATTGAATTTTAGACAAAAACTTATTTCTTCGAAATTGTTGAACTTATGATTCTATTTGATTTGATATATTATGAGCCCGAAACAAAGCTCGTATGAGTGAGTTATGTCATTCGAAAGTTTCACCATATTACTAATGATTAAATATATTATTAATAATTTTTAATTTTTAATTATTAAATATCAAAATAATATTAAGTATTAATAAATAAATCTTTCATTAAAGTTGTTGATCTTTCGATTCTCTTCGATTTGATACACTATGAGCCTGAAATAGAGTTCATATGAGAGACTCATGTAATTCGAAAGTTTCAATATATTATTAATAAATAATATTATTTTAATTATTAATTAATATTATTTGAATTATTAATAATTAAACTGGGTCTGACCGGATTTGAGTGGAGGTTGATCTTAGTTAGGGAAGAAAACCCTAAGGGTATTTTGGTCTTTTTGTTATAAAATGAAAATTTTCATCCAAAATCTAACACTGTTAGGGTAAAGTGTAAAAAAACGCAATTAACGATAATAAAATGTAAACTTTCTTTTTAGTTGTAGTAAAATGTAAAACTGATCATTTTAGCCGGTGCAAAGTGTAATTATCCCTAGATTTAATGTCATGATATTATACTATTACATGAATAAGAGACTCATTCAAAAAAAAAAAATTTTAAGTAAAGGTCTTACAATGAACAAGCTCTTATCAGTGTGAGTCCCGCAATTATAGGATCTCACATATGCCTTTTCACTGGCTACAACAATGTGGAAGCCACACATTCTTAGACAATATTGCAGATTTGGAGATCAATGAAAAGTACTCTCCATGCCCATTTTGTTTTACTACTTGCTACACACAAGGCTAAAAATCACAATTTGGCATCCATTAAGAATGGTAACATTACGCAATTTACAGGCCACATCAATACTTCTCTCATTTGATATATATGAAACGCAAACCCTCATAGTAGTTGCTTTATTTAACGCACATAAAAATGTATATATATATATATATATATATATATATGCTCTTCTCCAATTTAATCAAATCATCAACCATCTAACCAACACCAAATAGGGCAATCGGCAAGGAGTAGATAACTTCTTGCAAATTGTGGGATTCAAGTTTTGGTTTGTACATGCATACAATAATCGTCTAGAGAAGATTAGCAAAATATTTACCTTCGACACCCTATAGTAAACCTTTATTTCAAGCCAGCTAGCCTCATACCAATTATCAAGTCTAAAAAACTTGGTATACAAGAAATTTGTTAGGGCTAATCATGCTTTTTTGCACCACCTTTTGAGTTCCCACATAATATGAAGCAAGTCATAATTTTCTTTTTAACATTAAGGGACATATCTTGTAATGATAGTAATGTTTTTTAACGAAAAATTCATGCAAATTTACAAATCCTTTGGGAAGAGACTCACAAAACTCAAAATAATTTATATCTTGGGAGAGTAAGATTGCGAAATTTTGTAATGAGTGTCCACGAAATTGGGCGTTTCTATTGAAAAACACATACATCGATTGATAGCGAGAGAGATAGAGAGTTGAGGAATCAATGCATCGAGAGATCTTGCTTTTGATTTGGTCTTGGTATCTCTTCATCTTCCTCGATGTTGCTGGGTTTCTGGGTTATCAAGAAGTCTTCTGCCGAGAAAAATATATGGTGGGAATCATGGCCAATGTGAAAAGGTGAGAAAAATAATACATCAAGCGTAATTTTCGAGAAAACTGTCTCACACAATAATCCAAATCCACCCATAAACGAAAAAGAAACATGCCACATTTACAACTTTATTAGTACTTTTATACACAATATAGATTTCTCTTGAGGGGATTGTAGTTATCTCTCAACACAACAAAATGTTGTAGAGTTATGAGCTATACTCCTAACAAAATATGTGTATTTCGAACAAAAAATCAGTTCCACTACTAAACAATGATCAATTGAAATATCACGATTAAAATGAAAACTCAATGAATTCCATTCTTAGTTGTCTTTTATAACAAAATAAGATACTTCAACAAATTATGCATAAATTAGTATATGAGCTATCTATAGAGCCAAAATGTCATGCTACATGAAATTTTGGCAATTAACAATGTGGACAAAGAGAAACTAAAATGCCACAAAATCATCCTCAAGATTATCCAGATTGTGTGCTTTTTTCAGTTGTTGATCTAAATATACGGTATATGAGAAAGATATTAGGCAACAACCATCCCACTTACAAGGTGAAAGATCTACGCTCCTCAGTGCCATAAAATCAGGGTATCTCTATGCTAACCCATTAATCCATCCCACTAAACAACCGAACCCATTTGATCATTTCCATCAAATCCCATAAAAATTGTACAAATGTGTAAAAAGAAAGTAAAACTAATTCTCCACAAGAAAAATAAATAAATAAAATTGCACAAATATGAGAAACAGACTTGCTCATAACCTGTAAGAGAAGAATTATGACGTAGGAAATGGAAATGAAATTTTTTTTTTTGAAATAGCAAAATGTGTAACTTCTTTTGTTCCAAAAATGATGGTTTGAATAAATATAAAATAATACTCACCTAAAACTACTAATAGATTTGAAGTCAATTTTATCGATTGAATTTACAAAATAGAAGATTAAGTTTAAGGACAATACATCATAAACTACATAATAATCAAAACATTCCTTCACAATATAAAAAAGAGAACTCAACACTTGCCTCATAAACCCAATAAAAATCAAATTGAACCAACACACCCTAAAACAAAAGTTCAATTTTGCCATTTCCCCCCAATTTTAAGCAATCAAACAGAATGTAATGACGCAATGGTAAAAACTAACTATAGTCAATGCGAAAATGGGGATTCACACGAAATGAACTAAACCCTATAAACACATTTTCATCAAATAACCCAAAATGAGCAACACAAATAGCAAATGAATCATCCAAAAAGCTCTACCATTCGATTCAATTCAAATTCTTCTTTTTTCAAATTTCCTCATATTCTGAGCAGCCAAGCAGAAGGGAATGAGAGAAATGGAGACTCAATTTAAAAGTATCACAATACAACATAAGGAGCTACTTAAGAATCAAAACATTGCTCTAAAATAAAAATAAAAGAGAACTCAACACTTGACTCACAAACCCAACAAAAATCAAACTAAATCAACATACCCTAGAATAAAAGTTCCTCTTTTCCATTTCCCTCCAGTTCCAAGAAACCAACCAAAACATAATAGTCTTATGCTTATAATAAAGGTGGTCAAATACTTCAAGAAAAGCATCCAAAACAACACACAAAATTTATGGATATACAACTCAATTAGCAGCTAATCCATAAATTTATGGATAGTCCATAGGTTAAGGATGGTAGACATTTTAACATAAATTCTCAAAACCCACAATATAAGCATATATAATATAATAGCATAACTCCAGTAGCAATCTAAAAGGCCAGACTGAAACAAGACAACTCAAGTTAGAACTAACCAGAATGCAAGTTTCCGTGCTCCACGTAGGTTCTCGTTAGACTCTACCTTCCCGTCAGCAAAGATGTTATTCCCATTAATTTCATGCAGTTTTGCAGAGCTCAATGGCTTCTCGGCAGATGATGGGACATCGTCACCATTGAAAATGTCATTTCCAAACAAACGGGCAAATTTGTGATTATAAATTTTATTTGTTGTCTTTGTCACTGGTTCCTCTACAGACATAATACTGCTCTGGCCTTCAGCAAGTTGAAATTTTCAAATTTAGACTCAATTAAATCTTTCAATCCATTGGAATAATGAGACATCTATGTGCATGAGAAAATAAATAGAACAAACAAGGACACGTGATATACAAGTAAAACATGCATAGCTATTATTCCAAGGTGGTGACCATGTGCAATCTCTAACTCTAAATGACATCAATATGTCTCACTTTAGAGGTCACTTGAATGAATCGAATAAATATATTCATGGTCACAAATCGATGCATCAACTAATGCCCGACTGTTTTGTTTAGTCTTAGGTGAAACATGGGGAAATTTGTTTATTTCTCCTATCATCTTTTTTATTCAAGCCATTACGGCCAGACTTAGATTGTCATGTTCTCTCCCTAAATCGGGGCAATATTCAACATATCATTTTTTTTATAAAAATCCATACGTACGAGGAAATAGATAAATCACGTGAGCCAGAGAAAAAGAGAACAGAAAATTGAACTCACGTGAGAAACTTTGACAAATGTGTGCACATGACGTAGAGCAGGTTCTCCCATGTCAAAAAACAATTTCAAAGCAAGTGCCCGAGCAAATGTAGGACAAGGCAAAATTTCAAGAGGAGCAAACATGTCGTGTCCACTAAGCTCTTTGCACTTAGAATGACTTAGAACTGCATAAAAAGATGTCTCCAACAAATTATATGTCCACATAGATGTTTCGGAGTACATATGAATAAACCAATGCAGTCATAACCAAAGGAGCCACTAAAACTTTTGAGCTAGCATTTGTAGAAACTACCAAACTTGGAAAACACTCATTTCAACTTAAAAAACTCTTAGTTTAAGCCCTTAAAATATGGTAACTGCGAGACTATTTCTTTAAATGTCTCCAAATTAGATGATCAATTCAATAGTTTTGTAATGACCCTTAAAACAATTTTGACTACCTTTTATACATCTCATGTTGCATTTTAATTAAAATTGGCACAAGCACTACAAGTTAGAAATAAAAAAAAATAGCACTATGCCTCATCCGTAAAAACAAAGCAGTCAAGGAAAAAACCGATGGATGATTGAAATTTCACCATATAAATTCTATAAGGATACCACTCCAATGCTAAGCAATTCCAAAATAAGAAAAAACAACACACCTCATAGTATCATATCCAAGATCCAATCTTCACAGCCCAACAAATTATCCATATTCAATTTTAAAAATTCCAAAAATTCTTCGATATTTCTTCATTGAGAAGAGTTTTGAATGGAAAAAAAATGAAAACTTTGAATTTAACTCACTTTCTTAAGTTAACTAAAGGAGATCAGGCCAAGATTAGACATATAATTTAAGCACTTAAACCAGTCTTCATTGTAGATCTTACCTCTTGTTCAAGCTGTCGAATTCCTCATTTGTGACTTGTCCTCCAACACCACCTTACTGATCCCATATGACAACTACCCAAAAAAAAAGACAGTAAATTGATTTAAGCTAAAAATGTATAAAAGAGATAGGAGAAAATTAAGTACTTGGTGAAATCGAGCAGCTGAGCGGTGAGCTAAGTAAATGAAATCAGCATTTGGCTCATAAACCCAACAAAAATCAAGACAAGATCAGAGTAAGAAGAACATTTAGGAGACGAATGTGATAGCATGAATAATCAAGACCAAAATGTTAGATTTTGATGTTATAAGTAAAATATGGAGTATATAGTAATATCAGATAACGGGCACCCAAATTTCAGCGTACTTGTAAGAAATTAGCATTGAGGTTATGCCAACAAGTTGAAGGTTTCGCCCTGGAACCACCTTCACTAAAAGGTACCTATCAACTATGTTGAGGGTAAAGGTAAAGGGTTTCATGCATGAGCTCAAATTCCCCGTGAACATCAATCAACCAGTCCCTCATCTTGGAATTGATCTCGAGTTGTGAATCCATGTAGTCGTGTACTCAGCCCTCATCCTAGGACATCAAATCAGAATCTACCATCAGAGACACGCTACGCGACCTAAGAACATGGGAAATCAATAGCACATATATTTGAAATTAGTACTACCTTAGTGAGATTGTAGAACTGATAGATGTCATCAATGTACTCAACCATTGCCAGTTCATTATCAGCTTGGCTGTGTCAATGTCTTGTACCAGATCTTTCAACTTGTTTGAGATTCCACATGCTGCCTATATTGTGATCAAAACCCAAAATTTAGAACACAAAAACAAGAAACCAGCTCATGATCAATTTTAAAATGTAAAAAAAAACAAGAAAGCATCACATTAACAAGATTAAGTTCAAAAATGGGTAGCCCTCAGTTTGTAAGAAAAAGAATTAAAATGCAAACACAAGAACTAACATTCAAAAACAACCAACAATTGAGGTCAAAATCCAAAACTAACATGCAAAAAAAAAAAAAACAACTACGAACAAGATTAAACCCAAAAAGGCACTCCCTTATTTGTGTAAAACCACAAAATTAGAACACAAGTACAAGTAAACACAACACATAACAAGACTAAAAATCAAGCTTGTAGATGTGTCTAGCAGTGAGTACTGAAGTAAATGTGTTGACTTTAGCCATAGAAGACATGTTCTTGCCAATTTTCCCGCATCAGGCGTAATGATAACATTGTCCGCTTCGTAGGAGCTAATCACTATCACCGTGTCCTCGGGTTTTGGTTTATGAGGCATCCTCTTCTGAGCAGCAGCACTTTTCTTGTTCTTTTCTACTATTGCTTGTGCCTTTGCCAACCGCTCGACACCAAACTTTGTGGTGGGTCCTTCAATCTGAGCCTGAGCCTTCCCTTCCACAACTTTATGGGTCACCACATTCCCAATATCTCTAAAAACCCTCATGTTCCCTCCCTGTATTTGAACATTCTTCAACTTTTCTTGCACAAATTCTGTAAAATGTTTTAGGAATGCCCATCAGAAATTGAAGCACAACACATTAAAATGATAAAACAAACAAAAAATTGCGAATTTTTGGGGAAATATAACATAATCATCAGAAATCAAAACCAATATTTCATGAATGAAAATTTCAAACAATATAAATATCATATGCAAATTGAATAACCACACAAACCCAGAAAGAAATTGAAAAGTTGCACCTTAGACCACAAAATCTAATTAATCCAATCAAACCCAAAATTTTGTTTGGAAAAATCAAAAATCAAAACTCATATCCAAATCAACAAAATAGACCAAAAATGAGCACCAATTAAAGAACCATACAAACCTACCTAGAAGGAAACCGAAAACATTCAGGTTGAAACCCCAACCAGTTAATCCGGTCAAACCCAAAATTTTGTTATATCCAAATCAAAATGAACAAAATAGAGAAACACACCTCCAAACACTCCTTCCAAACCATAAAACACAAATTCGAACATCTCAAAGACGAAGCTGGTGATTCCGATCCCGACAAAGACATTGGCAACGGAGGAGGGCAATGGAGCCTCAACTTTGGGATCATCGGAGACGGAAAACTGGAAGATTCGTGAATCGTCGTGCAAGAACCCCGGCCCTCTCGGCGATGCAAGGTAGGGCATTTATTTCTCTTCCGAATCAAGAGCGCATAGACGAAATTAACCCAAACAAACCCTACACAACCCAACAACAATATATAGAGCAAAAAAAATGTTCAAGAACTAAATAAATCAACCAAGAAAGAACATCAAAGAACACGACTAAAACATAAATTTAGGGAAAGTTATTTAGAAAATAACTGACGCACATGATACCTTTAATATAAGAACAAGAATTTATAAAACATAGAATTTAAGGCGGTTACCAAAACCGCTTTGCTAAAAAAAACATTCAAGAACCCAAGTGTCAACCTCACAACAAACCAATCACGCCATATATTAAAAACATTCATATTCTAGTGTCAGATGTCAAACTACAAAAATGTCAGATGTCACAAAAGCAGCACTCTCAAATCATTCCCTATTCTCATTATCTATAAGATTATGTAGAATGTTTTAGGAATGCTCATCAGAAATTGAAGCAAAACACATTAAAATAATAAAACAAACAAAAAATTGAGAATTTTAGGGGAAAAATAACATAATCATCAGAAATCAAAACCAATATTTCATGAATGAAAATTTCAAACAATATAAATATCATATGCAAATTGAATAACCAGACAAACCCAGAAAGAAATTGAAAATGTGCACTTTAGACCACAAAATCTAATTAATCCGATCATACCCAAAATTTTGTTTAGAAAAATCAAAAATCAAAACTCATATCCAAATCAACAAAATAGACACAAAAATGAGCACCAATTAAAAAACCATACAAACCTACCTAGAAGGAAACCGAAAACATTCAGCTTGAGACCCCAACCAGTTAATCCGGCCAAACCCAAAATTTTGTTCAATCCAAATCAAAACGAACAAAATAGAGAAACGCACCTCCAAACACTCTCTCTAAACCATAAAACACAAATTCAAACATCTCAGAGACGAAGCTGGTGATTCTGATCCCGACGAAGACATTGGCAACAGAGGAGGGCAATGGAGCCTCAACTTCGGGATCATCGAAGATGGACAGCTGGAAGATTCGTGAATCGTCGTGCAAGAACCTCGGCCCTCTCGGCGATGCAAGGCAGGACATTTATTTCTCCTCCGAATCAAGAGCGCATAGACGAAATTAACCCAAACAAACCCTACGCAACCCAACAACAATACATAGAGCAAAAAAAATGTTCAAGAACCAAATAAATCAACCGAGAAAGAACATCAAAGAACGCTGCTAAAACATAAATTGAGAGAAAGTTATTTAGAAAATAACTGACACACATGATACCTTTCATATAAGAACAAGAATTTATAAAATATAGAATTTAAGACGGTTACCAAAATTGCTTTGCAAAAAAAACCACATTCAAGAACCCAAGTGTCAACCACACAATAAACCAATCACACCATACATTAAAAACATTCATATTCTTGTATCAGATGTCAAACTACAAAAATGACATATGTCACAAAAGCAGCACTCTCAAACAATTCCCTATTCCCATTATATATAAGATAGATTATTCATTTTTTATTTTATTTTGAGTGTTGTTTTTTAATATCAATTTGATTTGCATAGGATCAAATCCCTAAAAATCGTCAAAATCTATTTACAAATTATATATTTTAATTAATTGAAACCAGCCCTGTATTAGTATTTTTACTAATAAAAACCAACAATTCATGAGAATGAGACTATGAACCAATCCATGCCCTTTTACAACTTGTCCTCACACTCTCACTCTTATCAACACACAGAGAGAAATCAAAAGAGACACATGGATGAGAGGCTCGAAATGGAGCTCATCTCCATCTTGGCAATACTGTGCGCCTCCATGCTAGAGAACCTAACGCCTCCCACTAATCAAACAACAAAGACAAAATCGGGACCATTTCTGATGTAGAAGACGTACTGTTCTAACGGTAACAACATGTGCCAATCATATCCCAACGCGTCCCTCCAATCTTCTCTCGCCACGTGTTTTCCTCTTCAGCTATTAAAATGCAGCACTTCATTAACCCACTATGACATCGTTTCACTCTACTCGACTCTAAACGATAAAACGAATTATTTATTAAACTGTTAAAACTTAGCTTCATGACAAAGCTTCCTCCCACCAAAAGCTTGACCTCAAGATTTGAATTTCAGCTCCCAATCTGAAAATTGTCGCTTGAAAATAGGTCCATCTTCTCATATTTCATCTTATTTGGCTGATCGTGGCCACTGTACCAGGTACTGAGCTACTGGATAACCATTTCTGTTAATCAACCTGGTTTGCAAATCAACTGAGGGTAGAGCTTCAACTGTCCTTCATCTATGGTTTCTGGCAAAGTAGGGAAAAGCCTGTTCTTATTGCTTAATTGCTTCTTCAACAATGACACATGGAAAACAGGGTTGATTTTGGATTCCTTAGGCAGCATGAGTTTGTAGGCTAAATTTCCCTTCTTTTCTATAACCTAGAATGGTCCAAAACACCTTGCAGCAACCTTCATGTTCTTCCTCAAGCTCACTGACTGTTGTCTATAGGGTTGCAGTCTCAAATAAACCTAGTCTCCCACCTCAAAGCTCCTCTCGGTCATGTTTCTGTCAGCATATATCTTCATTCTTTCTTGTGCCTTCTTTGATTTTTCTTTTATGATTTGGCCTAAGTGCTGCATCTGCTAGATAAAACCTTTTGCAACAACTACATTAGGGCTTATAGGTTCCAAACCAAACAATGGGAGCTTGTATCCTACAAGGCTTCAAATAGTGTAGTCTGTAAGGATTTATGATGGCTAGTATTGTACCTATATTCTGCAAAACTTAACCACTTACACCACTTCTTAGGAAATTGGTGATTCATAGCTCTTAAGTAATTCTCCAGGCATTGGTTCACTCTCTCAGTCTACCATCTGTCTATAAATGGTACGCAGTGGAGTAAACCAACTCCACTTCAGCCAACTTAAAGACAATATCAAAGAACACCTGAGCCACCTGAACATCTGTATAAGGATGATGGAGAGGGATGAAATGAATATATTTAGAAAGACTGCCTAGCACCACCAAGATACTTTTGTAGCCATGAGATACATGAAGACCTTAAATAAAATTCTTAAAGATCTCCTTCCAAGTTTGACTAGGTATATCCAATGGTTGTGAGAGACTTGGATATTTCACATGCTCTGCCTTGCACTTTTGACACACATCACATTATTGAATTAATTTCTGAATTTCAGCATTCATTTGAGGCCAGAAAAAAATAACTCATGATTCTTTTTGTTGTAGCCAAGACCCTAGAATATCTACCAAATGCTGAGGCATGCTGAAAATCTATGACTTTGTTCCTGATATTGTTGCCAGTGTTGTAAAAGTCGGTCCAAGCGGTCGACTAGGCCTCGACTAGGCGCCCAAATCATGCACGCCGATTCGATTTAGGCCTGTTCAGTCGTTTTCAGGCACTGGTCCGATTTAGACTGGTTTATTGGTGATTGGTTTGGACACTTACCTTTAGTTTGTATAAAGACACTAGTTTGTAGTGGAATGCATATATGTATATATAGGGGCACACTCCACTACAAACGCCCAACCCGTCCGAATCGAACGAATACATCATGATTGTTGTTTTTCGCATGACACGTGGCAGTGTAGTGTCTCACCGTGAAAGTGTAATGTCGCACACTTTGCATTTAAGTGAGGGGCAATTTCTAGTTTTTGCACAGCGGAGCGTACTGTTCATCTTTCTCATTCGGAATATAATGTCAACCGTACGAGTGTAATGTCAGCAGTGGATGTGTAATGTTCAACATTGAGCGTGTAATGTCCAACATTGAGAGTGTAATGTCAAAAGGTGGAAACTATACACTCACAAGTGTATACTATACACTCACATAATTCAAACTATACACTCGCAAGTGTAGACTATTGAGATTGTGATGTCAACCGTAGGAGTGTAACATCAACAGTGGAGTGTAATGTTCAACATTTGAAAGTGTAATGTCCAACATTGAGAGTGACATTACACTCCCACTGGTGCACATTACACTCCGAATGAGAAAGTTGAACAGTACTCTGTTGCGCAAAAACTCGAAATTGCCCCTCACTTAAGTGCATAGTGCGCGAAATTTTTTGTAATTCCACGTGTCAACCATCCAGACACCACGCAAAAATTTGATGGTTGGATCACCCGTTTGGACGAGTTTGCTAGCACAATAGATTTGTAGCTGAATGTGATTATATATACACACACACACACGTTTGGTTGGAGTTTGTAGTGGAGTGTATATATATATATATTACACTTGCTTTCTATCGAGTCTATCTGCCTATATATTTTTATCAGTGCACACTTAAGCTATACCAGTTCGGACGGTTTGTATTTGCACTTACAACATTAATTTACCTGTGAATTTATTTGAGAAATATTTAAAAATAACGTGCTTAGAAATTGTTGTTACGATGTTGGTTGGCTTATTATTCAGGCACTAGAAAAGATGTTGAGCATCTGATCAAGCAAGATGTCAAGAGTTATGTCACAACATCTTGTTCGACATCTTGTGCGTCGCAGTATTAAACTTGTTTTTTTATAAAATTCACTTTTATGCGTACATATTAGCATATAATTAATAATGGGAAAATTGCAAAAGGTCTCAATTCACTGTATTTTTTTGCACAAACTCTCTATTCACTGTATTTTTGCAAAAAACACTCTCTCATTCATGTTCAAATTTGCACCATCTATGCAAATCCGTGAAAATTAACGGAAATGTCACGTAAGTGTTGGATGTTTAAGTTAGCACGTTTAGGGGTTGGCATGGGTCAAAAATCGGGCCAAACCGGTCAAGAATCGGACCGGACCGGACTCAACGGTTCTCCATTTTAAGAACCAAAACCGGAACCATTACCCACGGTTCCCAATTCTCTGGTCTCGGTTCCGGTTCATTTGGATGCGGTCACCGGTTCCGTTGTCAGAGTGTACACCCCTAAGCGCGTTTGAGTTAACACTTAAGCGACACATTAATTTTCACAGATTTGCATGAATGGTGCAAAAATACTTAAGCGACACATTAATTTTCACAGATTTGCATGAATGGTGCAAAAATAAACATAAGTAAGAGAATTTTTGCAAAAATGAACATGAGTAAATTAGAGTTGTTGCAAAAATAAAATGAAGAGAGAGTTTGTGCAAAAGAAATCATTAAATATGAAGTACAAATATGATACTTTTTGCAATTTTCTTTGATAATATGAAGTTCCACTAAATAAGTGTGCAATTGCAATTCTTCTCGTAAAAACTGTGTTTGGCACCTACAGTTTTTCACATGTCCTCTTTAGGATTCGTATGTCCGTCCATTAACAACAATGAATATATACTCCAGGGCAAGAAATAAGCAAAATTCCATATTACAGTGATTTAAGTGGCATTATTGAAATAACACAAGAAAGAGCAATCGGCGGCTGCCGTCAAGGTGAGCATTTTTTTTTATCTTTCACTATTTTAGTTCAAGGAATTCTCCAAACTCGGTAAGATAATGAGCATACCCTAAAATTGACAACAAAATTATAGAGGATGAATTTGATGTACAACCTCAACCTCAAAGACAATTGATCATGGAATAATGGAGGAGAAAGGATAGTATACAACAAGTGTGGTGTGGGTAGTCAAGGCAAAGGCATGGGGGGTTTCCAGTTTGAGAACTCGACCAAGTTCCTATTTACAATTGATCCATTGTGCAGCCAAAATGTTTCTGCTGACTGCTGAAACTGCCTCACTTTCCTTTGAAGTTCCCACATGATTCCTTGCATCGCTGAACACGCTTCCGATTCTGGAGAATACACAAACATGCACCGTACTTGTCTACCTCGTGCTATCATACCTTCTATGTCTTCATCTGAATATGGTGGCAGTACAATCAAATCAAATAAAAGGAAATGCCAAGTGCGGTGAGTGAAGATCGTACTCAAATAAAAGGAAAGCCATTGACTGACCTGGTATTGATTCGAGGTACTCCAGTAGTTGTGGGCCTGTTCGAGTGGATGGCCATTTGATCGATAGCTGGCTGTAGTCAATCACATTCTGAAATGGCAATTCTACTTGATCTGATAATATCACTGGAACGCATTCCTGTTCCCATGAAAACAGTCTCATACTTCAAATCATATCTCCATCTAACACATACATACAGCAAAGAAAGAAAGAGGGAGGGACAAACCACAAAGTAAGATTCGTAAAAGCGAAGAGTCCATGATGACTCTCCACGCGGAGCAAGGCAGAACTTTGCGTTTTGGAGGTGTTGAAAATATTCTCTCTTTCCCAATTTGTCTGGGCCACTAAACTTCAACTCTGGAGATTCTAACTGCTCATAATGTCAATACCACAGTCTATACATGAAAAACAATCTAATTACAGGATTAAATAACAGGGTATGAGTTTATATTTTAAGAGAAACGAGAAACATCCATAAATAAGAAAGTTTTACAACTCCAGTCAGTATAGATATGAATAATATTGCTATTAACTGCTGATTGTATACCTTTTTATCTGATAATCAACCGTGTATTAATATACAGCGCAAAATGATGGGATATATCATACTGGTGAAAGCATAACATTTACTTCAAAGAAAATTTATGTCCCGCTTCATTATATAAATCATTACTCATTATTGAGAAAAAAGTACATGAACCCCAAACACATATGACACAACAAGGATGACATACCTTATCCGGATATTGTTTTGCCAGCTGTATCAATTGAAGACGGCCAACCTTATTTTGGGCACGACCTAAGAAGTTAGCTAAATACTTCCTCTTTGATAAAGGCAGAGGTTGTACAAGAGTAGCCCCATTAATTGTCATTCCATCATCAATGTTGCCAGGAATGATGATATCTTTCCAGGTATTGAAAGCACTTGTATCTCGCTTGTCAGTTCGATCCCCCTGCAAACGCATAAATCAACAGAAATGACAATATCAGTCACATGTAGCCTGCCTTAAAAAGTACATGAAAATCGAACTAGATGTTTATAGATTTCGACAACACCTACAATTTTTTACAACTAGAATCATCTTGATCATTCGAATCCTAGAACAAAAACAACAGCAACTACAGATGATACTGTTGCGATAACTTGAACTCATAAAGGAAACTAAAATGGGAAACAGGTCATATAAAGTAATGAGCATGGTCATCAAAGAAGCAATAAAGTAACGACTAGGAGATGAAAGCCAATTATATGTTCCGTTGCATTAGCTTAAACTTTTAAGCAAACTTTCAGTTTGACAAGTATATGTATTTTAAATAAAGTGCATATATGTTGTTGGAAGTGAGCCAGGTACCTCCGGGGTAAGAATTATAGAACGATTCAAATACGCTGACCATGAACGGAACAAGTGTGCTCCAGCGCCGCTGCAATTGAATAAATAACCATTTCATCAATAACAATAAAAGCGCACTTGAGTAATGAACTTTCATCCAATATAAAATAAATAATGCAACTTCACTTGCATATTAGTCATCTTTCATTTACATATTTATATTCGATCATTTCGTACAAAATTACCAATTGTACAAGATATGAATAAGTGAATTAATAAGTCATGTGATGGCAGATATGAACTGTGTAACTAGTTAAATTAAATATTCATGCCTGGGGAAGACAAATATGTGATCACGGCCTCCAGAACGTCGGAAGTACGGCATTTGGCTTAAAACCTGATGGAAAATGTTTGAATAAGATAAAAAGAAGCCATAATTATGTCTGCAATGGTGGACTGGAAGATGATAAAAATATTGCAGAAAAAGATATAGAAAATCTTGCCTTGACATAAGTCTGGTTAATTTCTTTGTCATTAAGACCTCCCATCATCCGAACACATTTTACATATGATGGAACAAAGAACAGATCTGCATCCTCCTTTTGTCTTGTCCGAAACTTTGACTTTAAGAGGAGCCTATGTATTTTAACCTGCACTTAATATATTAGGAAACCCCATAATATCAAAGAATAATTGAATACTCTATGCTTGTACAGCCTCTTACCTCAAACACAAATGAAGACAAAATTATTGTTTTTCATTTTTCTATCACTATACAACTGAATATAATGATCTAGAGGATTCAAACTCCATGTACATGTTAGAGAACAACATCTAAAAGATGTGGATCAGTTCACCAGTTTAATAGCAAGTATGTACTTCCACCTATCAGCTTGAGCTTTTAGTTGAGTTGGGTTCTATCATTGTATTAGAGGTTGGTTGTCTTCAACCTTCACCCCCACGGGCCAAACTCCCATCTCGCTGTTTCCGCGTGCAGAGTCCCGCAAAATGTTGATCCTTTCAACTTGGCAAGTATGTGAGATGGGGTGTTAGAGTAACACATCTTCCAGATGTGGATCAGTTCACTAGCCTTGACCTATCAGCTCGAGCTATTCATGTGGGCTAGGCTCCTATCAGTACAATCATTTATTTGGTGGACAGGCGAATGTACATATTAGCTTAAAAGCTGTTAGCATGACTATTCCCATATCTTCCTATCATAAACCGAAGAGACCAAGGTAGCAAAATATTACAAATGCAGATAAACAGGATAAACAGATATTTAGGGATCTGTTCTGTTGTTTTTAAGTTCCAAACATGTTATCCATGCTTCTTCCCGCACCCATCTACTAAAATGCAGTCACTGAAATGCTGATGGTTTTCTCATCAGCAAAAGGAACTCAATATAAAACAAAAGTGTGTGACATTGATCCTTTCATCAGCCAAATGGAACTGAAATCATGGGTTAATAGTTTTAATCAAGTTTCAAGTCATGCCATTGATCCTTTCCTTTTCCCAGCTACTAAACAATGCATAACATTCACTCAATGCAGTTATTCAGATTCTCATGTGTTTTCTCAGCAATCAAACAGACCCAAAAATACGAATCCACAAGCCAAGTGAGAAAAGATCCAACCTGGGAGCCCCACTGGCCCTTGAGGCAAGCATCAGAGGTGATCTTCCCGTCTCTCCCGTAGAGCAGCGACCTCAGGCCATCGATCTCGTCCTCGTCGTAGACGTAGATGCTGAGGGAGAGGCGGGACCCGTAGCCGCGGTGGGGCCAGGAGAGGGAGTCGCCGTGGAATTGCAAGGCGTTATGGGTAGGGATCTGGGTGCTGAGGAGGTTGCAGGGAGCGAGAGAGTGGTCGAGCAGTCTGGTGAGGAAGAAGGTGGCGGAGACGAGGAAGAAGGCGCCGATCTGGTGGGTGCGAGTACAAGGGATCTGCTGCTGGTGGGCGCCGAAGATCCGCCCTTTGTTGATTCCGCTTCCCATCATCTTCTTCTTCTTCTTCTTCTCCTGCAAATTCTGTCACTGAGAGTGAGAGCTCTCATTGCCTATTTCAATCCTATTTCCTGAAATCGTATCATCATCTAAATTGTTTCACTTTTAATTCATAAATATTTTTGTAGAAATGGCATGAAAATACCCCCAAACTAAACTACATTGTCAATTAATTATATGGAAATTAACTTTACTAAGCTCGTTTATACATAATTATGGTTAACATTTTGTAAGTGACGCCCTTTATTTGTCATTTCAAAAGGACTGAAAATTTAATTCGCCTTTTGATTACGTGTTGACTTTTTATATAAAGTATATAGTTTCTGACTATCAAGATAGGGATAGAGAAGTGTTGAAGGACGAAGACAATTAATAGGTTACTTGGACTCGATTTGGCTTCGAGTGTTGATGTCGATTGTGGAAGAAGTCAGTTTAGAGGTCGTCGGTGATTTGCTGCTTGGCATTTGAAATAAGTTCCAATTTATTTGAACATGTTTGGAAAATATGGTTGCCCTAATATTTATTTGGTTTAATGGGATTTAGTTCAAGTGTTTTTGAAAATCTTTTGGAAATGTGGTTCTCCATGTTAGACTTTTAGGGTTTATTATTAAACTTTTAAAATTAATACTATTCAATTCCAAATTTTGAAAAACACCATATGACTTCAAGTTGGGAAGAACCAAACATAGTGTGTGCTTAAACTTGAGCCTGTGGGAGGAATGTGTGTGAGAGAAGTATGTGTACAAGAGAGGGGATGCCTACCATTTTTCGAATATTGATCTAGTCATGTTCGATCTTTTGTGAATTGCAACTATACTTGATTGTGATCTAATGAGTAAGGTGTATAACAAAGGACTTGATTTTTTCAATAAAAGTTCATTGAAACATTTATAGTGCGACAGTGACGTTGAGGAGCTCTTCAAATTCTACGAGGGATATAACCTTTTATGTAGATGAATGTGAAAGAGTTTTGATGAAAATATTTACTAACTGGAAAGTGATTGAAGTAAACATCAACGTTTCACAAAATACGAGGCTAAGAGTTAAAGAATATTTGAAGTTATTACTCCTAGACCAAGTGGTATGTATATGTGAGTCGGATAAAATCTTGAAGATTGTTTTGAAGATGGAAGTAGGGTGAAGGTAAGAGAGTGGGGCGAATCTAATGGTGGTGGAGCACAATTGCATTTTCTCCATCCTCAACCAACACTCCCTTTTCTCTTGAACTCAACACTCATCCCATTTAAAAGGGCATTGTCCTTCTTTATTGAGCACTCAATACTTCTTATGTTCTCGAACGATTCGAGTAACACCTTTCTTCCTTAAATATATGTTTCAAGATCAATTCACTCAAAAAATTTGTACTTGAAATTTGTCTAATACAATAGAAAACAATATGACAAATTTTCCTTCATTAGTTTGCAATTTTATAATATCAACAAAAGTTTTTCTAAAACTTATTAAATAATTTTCATAACGCAAAAATCTTCTTTTTGAATTCTTGCTTGAATTTGAGATGCGCACAGGAAATTTAACTCTACAATAACAACAAATTCCTCCGCGCATCTCAACTTTCTAACTCATCTCGATAATCCTTTCGAGGTGCTAGATCTTCACTCAAGTACTAGATTCTCCTAACTTTAACGACTCACTTCTCGCCGCTGAACTAGAGGCTCCACCATCTTCTCAACAAACCCAAAATATGGCCTCCCGCCTCTTATTCGCATTCCAAGAAGTGCAAGACTTTAATTATTATTACACTGAAGGGTAGTTTATGTATCATAAACAATAAGTCTACCACCAATCTATCACGTGACAGAGACAATTTTCAGTGGTTCTAACAATTTTAATGGACGATATGTAACTTTAAAGTCCCTTAATTAATTTATTGTAACAGTAAACTCTAAATTCGTCGTTACTTTTCATTTTTTTCGTTTATGTCTATCACAAAAGTGTTATGTCTACATGTGAGTTTAAAGTCTCACATCAGAAGAGTATTTAGTATAAGGAGAGTTTATATACACACTGAACCCTAGACCCACCAGACTAGTCTTTTGGGTCAAAAGTGGGTTCTAATTTGTATGTGTGATTTTCTTGGGTGCTCCTCCTAGGTAAGGCTTGGATCTCCCCAACAGTGGTATCAGAGACTGATTCAGTATACTCTACTAGTTAAGTGGGTCGGGTATTCTCTTATGGCTTGTAAGATCGGGACCATGATCGCGATCTCTCATGTTGAGACTCAGATAGGATGAAAATGGCTTTTGTGGGATAGAGTGGACCAAGTAAAAATGTAATGTTGGGCTTAGGGGGAGCCAGCTCGATGTGATGGGACTCAATGTGGAGGGAGGATTGTTATGTCCACATGTGAGTTCAAAATCCTACATCGTAAAAGTATTGAGTATAAAAAGTTTTATCATTGAACGGGCTTTTCTTATGTCCTCTTCCTAGGTAAGGCCCGAATCTCCACAACAAAAAAGACTAAAGTTCCCTTAGGGGACTTCTAAGTTTTCAAATAGTATTATTGAGGTTCCATATATGTTGAGCCTTGAAAAAAACACAAAGGACTAGTCCATTTAGTATATTCACCGCTACCTCTCCGACCTCAAATTTGTCATCGAGACCCTCCACATCACTCGCGGCTATTGACATTTGCCCCTTCCTCACTCGTTGCACCTATGCCTACTCTCTCAAGAGTCGTCAATTTGATACATGACCAAATATAGGGCTGGAGATCATCGAAAACTTGACTTAAACTTTCAAGATATTTTTCGGCAACAAGGACGAGCTCGTCAAGCTCTTGGGTTATTTTGAAATTCGGGACATGTAGGGTTTGTACCACAAATTAATGATTTTGTGCCAAATAGTAGGTGATCTCGTTGAGACAAAAGATGGGCAGTTATCTATAAGGTAGTAGAGTTACGTGCTTTCGTGATCATCGATATCATTTTTAGGGTGGTAGAGTTTTAAAATTCGATAACTTATGCGACCTCCGCATGAGTAGGAGGTTGAGTTCAAGATCGAGCAATCCAAAATCTCCATGTGAAGTGTGGTTAAAATCAACAACCGAGGACCGCTGGTGTACACGGCGGAGAGGGTGAGCTCGAGGAGCGGAGCGGAAGCGACAAGACTAAGAATGACAAGGAGGAGTGAAATTCTGATCAACTTGTCGTGCAAGATGCCACACACAATGTTACGCAGGATGCTATAACGTTGTGTCTGACTTCTCGCGTAGATAATGCAGGACAGTAAATATAAAGCTATAAGTAATGACACAGCAGATTGTTTACCCAGTTCGGTGCAACGTCACCTACGTCTGGGGGCTCTCAGCCTAGTGGAAAGATTTCACTTATCAGTAATCCGTCAAAACATACAAGTACATGTGATCACCTCTAGATCTATACTTTATGCTACATCTTACAGTGCAATCTATCTCAGGGTCTCCCCCTGAATCCAAGAACGTCTTGATTCCACTCTTCGAGCAATCGCCTTGCTCTGTCGTCTTCAAGTCTTCTTCAAGCTTGGTGGTTGCGTGCAGTCTTCACTCACGACTTTAGAAAACCCTCAATCACCTAACTCTCAATAGTTATGTGATGCATAATATCATAAACTCAATCTGCAATTTCTCAGCCCGCAAACCTTCACGTCTAAGAACCTTGCAAATTGTTGCTAAGAAACAAATAAAGAACCACACGATTGCTAAGGGGGTAGCCTAAGCTTTTATAGCAATCGTGGATGAGTACTAACCCTAATGGGTTTCCTCTTAAGCGCCGTCTTTCTCCTTTTCAGATTAGGAGTCGTTCTGCAATTTCCTAATCGTTTTCTTGCTTTTCTGCCGAATCTGCACTTTCCTGATTTCTGTCGATCAAGATGTTTGCCGAGACGCTGTCAACAATGTTACACAAGATGTCGTAGAAGATGCTTCGACATTCTTTGTAACATGTTTCTTCAGTTCCTTTAAAATTTAGCCAATCTCTAAAACCGTCGTAACTACAAGGAGGACTCGACACGGTGTTGCTCTGGTTAGGGCTCCGATTAATAGTCACAGCGGCGACCAAATTGAAAACAACCAAAAACTGAAACAACTATCCAAGTGATGGGCGGAGGATGAAGGAAAGAGTGGTGGAACTATAAAAAGAAAAGTACTGTGGAAAAATAAAACGGAAAATAATACTTTACTACACTTGATTGTGTCTATTTCAGGTAGCAAATAATGAAACAGTTATAATTTTTTTGACATAAACATTCAAAGTGAAGTATAGTAAAATATTTTCTTTCAAAAAAATAAAAATGATTGTCTTGGACAATTTTGAGACAAAATGGTAATTAGAGTAGTGAAAAAACACTTTAAATTTGGGAACAGTGAGGTGAAAGGGAGGCATTATTAGGATTAGTTATCTATAATTAGGATCAATTACATGTAATTATCCCTATTAACAATCTACCCATCCTTAAATTTTGACAATTTTTATCATGGAGAAGTGCAGAAACATCAAACAATAAACTTAAATATGAAAGAAACTAATTTTTGATCCAAACCGACAGCCAAAATACCCAAAACTAACGTGACTTCACTGATATGCTTGGGAACAAATTTAAGTACCGGAAGGAAATATAAATGTTTGGGATAATTTGTTCCCAAGGAAATTCAAACTGCAAGTGTAGAGAGAGAAACACAAGGCCAATCGATAATCGTCACACCAAGAACAAGAGAAAGATATGTAATTATGTATATCAACATTCCATCACGGCATCACCCGCCAGTTTCTTTATTTACTTGAACAAACATCAGGAATAATACTGCAAATAGGTTGCACCAAAGTGACCATTGAACGGATTGAGAAAATATCTCCAGTTCATCCCAAGGGGAAGATAGAAGAAAAAAGTTTTCAGATTGAACCTTTATTTTGGGAAGTCTATGCTGAGCCAAAAACCCCCCATGCTCAAAAGTAGTTGGTCTTATAAAAATTCTTGAGAAAATCGGAAAGTCCTTCATCCTTGGGGGCCAAATCCTGGACAAGCCCTCGTTCACCAACCACGTACTGCCCAATGATATGGTGACGTTGCTTTGCATGCTCTGTGATGTTATTCAACTCTTCCATCCCCTTGAACAACAGCATATCAATCACCTGCAGATTAATATTTACTAATGTTACAAACACGGAAATAAAAAGTATTAATGATAAACACTTTCCACAAGTTTTTTTTAACAGGGATTAATCAAAGTTTCCACCAGCTACAAGTCGCCTGAACGTTTAGGTTAATGCTCAATTGACTGAATACATTCAAGTAAATTTTAGAGCATCGTCCTTTCCCGATATAAAGTAGTGTTTTGCACATTGACAAGTGAGAGGCACCAAGTATCAGCATAATCTAAAGCAATCTAGACTGAAAGTTTCTCTATATTTGTATATCAATTATCAAACAATCTAGTGCTTAAAAAGCCCAGGATAAAGATATCTGCAACACACTATTAAAGAAAAATTACCATGCCTGTTTAGATTACAAGTGGTCAGTTCCTCTCTCAAAAAGTTTGTTCACAAAAAACTTTTCTGGAAAGGGGGCTGTGCATGGAGTGCCAATATACAAATCCCACCAAAACACATTTCATTCAACACCAAATTAAAGTCTAATATCAGTATTAAAGTGATGGTGTACCAGAAGTATATGGATGATAGGTCAACATGTGTTAACCCAACTCCCCAAGCTTTTAAGACCAATTTCACTAACCTAGATATGCAAGTAATCTGACTAAAACAATTTGGTTTCGACAGGCTAGGGTCTACCTTATCAATTTAATGGTCAACCTAAGATATAGAGATGACGAAGTTTCTTTAGCCAGGGAAATTATGTAGTTTGGTAGCATGATCATCAGTATCTAATAACACTTCAAAGAGATATTTTGAAGATCAAAAGAAAACAAAAATCTTCTCAGCAAAAAGTAGAAGAATTAGAGCTTGAACAAAATGAAGTTATTGCATTGTTACAGAATTCAAGTGAAATGACTAAAAAGTAAAAATACTCTCTTCTCGAGCATTTTGAAAATAAAGCTAAACTCGTTTCAGAATAATTGATCCTAAAACGAGTACTAACCAAGAAGCCAACTAAAGGGTCTGGGTTTTTCTAAGGATATTTTTTTGAATCTAATGGAATTTAAATGTTCATATCACCCGGCAAATTAAATTCCAAGCAAATAAATCTTAAAACCAATAACAACAGTTCCTGAGAACATCCCCATTTTGCAGCCCCAAATTTTAGGAATTATAATTTAACAATCAGAATGACAATGCCCAGCAAATGCACCTCCAAGACAAGGATACCCGACTCTCAGAAAACAATTTGCGCTATGTCTCTGACATTTCATCACCCCAAATATTTCCTGAACAGTTCAATTATAAATAAATCAAGGCAATATGAACAAAAAAACCCAGTTATTAACTTATTATTGAGGAAATTTCATAGTCAATAACAATAGTGAGTGACTTCCATGGATTTAAAAAAAAATTGAGATCAAATAAGTGGAATTAAATGTATCTCAATAACCAATTTCCAGTAACTATGTTGCACTTTATCAACCCCATGCAATACAATAGCATCCCAAATTCAATTTTATGTTTCAGAACAAAAGAATATGAATGACAAGCTCATGCAGATGACAACAATAACACTGATCGTTCAAAATTGTGGCTTTTCCGTATGCTAAATTTTGAATTGAAACAAACAAACAAGGTATGTGCAGTAAAGTAAAAAGGAAGGGAGAGAGAGAGAGAGAGAGAGAGGGACCTTAGGATCGGTGACGTGTGAGTTCTTGCGGATCTGGGAGGCGATGGAGGAGCGGAGCTGGGAGATGGTGGTGACGTCGTCGAGATTGTAAATCTCCATTACAGACGGTATCGATCTGCAAGCAGACCTGAAGAAATCGAACACCCGAGACCTTGCCTCCTGCAGAGTCGCTGAGTTGGGCGGTACCTTCACGCTCCTTAGTGTGAACGCCATCGCTCTCTGGTCTGTGCTCTCTACCTCACTCTCAAATGAAGAAACCAAAATCAATCGGCGCTTGGTGTTGCCAGAGATATGAGGAACCTTTGTTGGTGCGGAGACAAACGATGTCGTTTCATTGATTCATCAATCCAGAGGCCACCAATAGTCGACTGGTCGTTTCTTATGTTCAAGCCAATACCATCCATGGTCTGGTTCAACCAACCAAAGAGTCTTAAGTCGAATCAAACCAGAACTCTGATTTTACAGTCGTTAGAACTATGATACAAATTAGATGTAATTGAATGGTTGGTTTTTAATTACTAGAAAGTGATTCCATTTTTAGTTTAAATCGAACCAACCAAAATTTATGGGTTGATATTTGTATCCAACATTTAATCCATTCAATCTAATGATAATTAAAAATAGGGATAATGTCACCTGGCTACTCCTAAATTTGATTTTTTTTTCACCTGACTACCCTAAAATTTTTTTTGGTATTTTGGGTACCCTAAATTTGTAAAATTGTCACCGTTAGTACCCAATACTCATTTTCGTCCATTTTTGCAAAATTCTGTTAACGTTTGAGGTGAAAAGACTAATATGGCCTCACATGTGTGTTAAATTTTCAAAATATAATCTCTTTCTCTTTTCCGACCTCTATAAACTTTGTCCTTGCCTCATCTCGTCGGCGATAGTGACTTTTCGATCACCGGCGGGAACAGAGACAAAGTCGAGTTGTGGGTTTTTGAGAGAGGCCAGAGGTAGAGGGAGTAGAGGCGACGAAACCCGCCAAGAGCGAGCACGACAGAGCGGAGCTGGTGGGGGGATTCTGATGGTGGTCTAGTGGATGGTGTAGAGTGCCTCCTAGAGCCGCTCGTCCTTCGGTGTCCTCCACCACAGCTTGCTCACGCACGCCACCGCCACCGTCCTTGCGTCTGCATGCCTCAACACCTCGTACACCAAGTTCTCGTCCAAACTCGCTGACCCACGAAAACCCTCTTTGTCGTCGGGCCTGACCATCTTCGTTTTTCGATCATCTTCGCTATGCACCAACTTGAAGTCGAAATAACACCCGAAAACAAATAAAAATTTCGCCTTTATCCGAATAATGATCAAGAACGGATTTTTATTTTGCCATTAGGCCAAATCAAGAGAACAAGTAGATATTCATGCATCATACAAGTATAGCAAGAATCATATATCATCAAGAATGCATTTTTCATACAAAATCATGCAAGATTGATTCATCTAGAGAGCAACCTGCCTCTGATACCACTATTGGGGTTCTTAGCGGGTCAAGCGCAGCAGAAAGGAAAAATTTGACTCGAACCCCGTTCATGGATCGAATGCTAACTCTAGATGAATCATATATAAGAATAAAGGAAGAGACTTTTTCCTCTTGTAGTCTCGTAGGATTGCCGAGCCCCGAATCGCAAGCAAGCCCTCAGACCCGTTCCTACGAGTGCACATACACCGGACTCGAACCTTGATGAAGCGGTGACTCTCACAAGAGCTAGTAGACTCTTGTAGTGCCTCATCTTTCTCTCTATTATTCTACTCTCAATGCAAAAGATAGAAGAGTTTTTGGGTGGAATGCTAATGTGCCCAAATTGGCTTATTGAGGCACTCATCCCAAGCCTTTATTTATAGGCTTGGGTGAAAGCCTCTAGGGCAAAGTTCGTCAGCCTATGGTGTCGATCGACACACCTCTGAGGACAGAGATGTCAGTCGACACCTTCACGTGTCAACGAATCTGATCGACGCCACAAAGGTGTCGATCGACACCCTTATGTGACGTGCGTCGGTCGACACCACAAAGGTGTCGATCGTCACTCACATGTTGCAAAACATATTCTCTCCACCCATTTCAGACCTCTTGAGTCCCATCGAGATGCTTTGGTTCTTGCCACTGGCGTGTGACCCTGTAGGCCCGTGACCCATTGGCAGATCGGGTGAAATGCCTCTAGTAAGACGAAGTGATTACCCAATGTCCACGAGGTATCGATCAGTTCGATATCTCCTCTCTGTCATTTGTATCACTAACTCTTTGTTTGCTTTAAGGCGTATACGATCGAAATGAGGCATAGAGTCGTCATCCTCATCGATTCGATCGAGTTCCTTGATCTAGAGATGACTGAGACGTAATTGGTGCGACCACACACTTCCTCAGTCATGCTCATCAAGGGGCCCAGAACTATACCCTTCACCACGTCTCACCGTGGGGAAACAAATCCATTCGGACGCAACGTGCGCTCCCACCATAGCCCTTCCAACAGCCAACGATGCCCGTTATGACTACCTTGTTACATGTAGCGTTAAGACATGTCAAACTAATGAAGTGACGTGCATGTGAGCCACTCGCTCCAAGGTCTTAAGGCAGTGATCACACGACGACGGAGTATGCGTAGGTGACTTAATCTATGAGCCATACTCCAAGTCGGGTCATCCAATATCATCTTCCAGATGATATCCGTGATATGACTTTGGTAATCTCATTACCTAGATCAGCAGAACTTGATCTTAAGTCATCCTCACGCTAGTCACTTATGGATAAGTATTCGACTAGGGATTCGTCAAACATAATTTCATAGTATCTAAATGTTTTACTATTAGTGATGACACACTCAATGACTTTAGATGAAATTATCGCTTGACTCATTATTATAACACAATAATAATGAAAGTGTCTTTCACTGCATAAGAAGAGGATTACATGAAAAAGACTTGGACTAGGGCACTAGCTCTTACACCCACAATGCCTAAAAAACTTTTAGGGTAGTCAGGTGAAAATATGTTAAATTAAAGGGTAGCCTAGTAACATAATCCCTTAAGAATATGTATAAACATTAATTTTTAATGACCAAAACCCACAATAAAATCGAAAATTAGGTAGGAGTTTTTGTGTGGAGTTAAACTATGTCGTTTGTGAGAATAAAAAAAAGCCTCTTCAAAATACGTGGATGATTTTGGGTGCGACACGTGGTATGTGAAATTTTTGTTCAGTTTATTTGGTTAACTAACGGTTTTTATTATATGAACCGTATTCAAACAAAAATTGACTAGTTTACTTAAAAATATAACTATAACCTAACTATAATTTATGGTTTTTATTTTTTATAGTTCGGTCTGGTTCTTGGTTCAGTGTTATATTATTCAAGTTACCTTTCATTCCCAAGTAATAAGAGAGAAAAGAGAAGAAACAATCGAATTGGATATGAACTTTATTCAAAACTCCATTAATTGTAAGAAATACAACTGGAATTCTTGCTCTTGTATTGCTCTCTCATAGTTTTCACCCACACTATTGTTCTTCTAGTTCGGAAGGTCGGGTCCGAATTTTATATGCTCACCCTATATACATCTAATAAAATAGTAATTTTATTTTGTTTTACCGAGTGAGGTGTGGTCTACTAGCCATTATACCCAACTCTTTTGCATAACAAGATGACACGGTTCTTCTAGTTTGGTATGTCGGTTCAGATTTAAATACTCACACCCACATGCATCCAGTAAAATTAGTATTTTTTTGTTTCATCAAACGAGGTGTGACCCACCAGCTGCTAGGGGTTAGGGGTTAGGGATGGCAACGAGGCGTATAGGGGCAGATTTGATAATCCTCATTCCCGTCTCTGTTAGAATCGGATAGAGATTTTCCGTTTCAAACGGGGATGATGATTCCCCGTCGGATTCAGGGATTACCCGTTTCCCGTTTCCGACCAAAAAAATGTTAAAATATATTTATTTTTAGTAAATTTGTATTAAAATTTATTATTTTAATAAAAATATAAACTTAAAATATTATTATTTTTCATTAAACATGTATTATAAAACATATTTCAATAAAAAATATATAATTTTTCATTAAATATACATTTTAAAAAATTATTTTTAATTTTAAAAAATATATTTTTAATATATCGGGGCGGAGCGAGGCGGAGATATCTCACCCCGTCCCCGCCTCGTTCCCATCCGGATTTGGGGATTCCCCACCTAGTTTTCGTTCGGATACGGGGAATATTGCCATCCCTACTAGGAAAGAGCATGGTTCCGGACCGGAACCAAATCAAACCGACCCAACTCGAACCATTCGGTTCTCAATATTTTGGAACCAAACAGGGAACCACTTTGTGAAAAACGATTTGGTTCTAACTGGTTCGGTTTTAGTCCTACTCAGTTAAAACTGATTATTTTTGGTCTTGAGTTCATACTCGATTTATGAACCAAATTAGAAAAAATTGAGCCAGATTCTTAGCAAAAAAAATTAATATGCAATTATAAAAAATACTAAACAAAAACGAATTGTTAAGATTTAATTATTATTACTCAATCGGAAGATAAAGTTTGCAAGTAAAATAAAAATTTAAGATAAAAAATATACTGAGTGATGGACATGTGGCAGTGTGAAATTATTTGGTTTTCACCGATTCTAAATTTTGAGAACCAGAATCGAATCGAAATTGAATTGTCATCTCAAATTTAAAACCAAAACGAACCATTAACAACGGTTTTGGCTTATTTTTTTTTTCCAAATCTGGTTT
This sequence comes from Geranium rotundifolium, assembly GCA_963920655.1. NCBI lineage: Eukaryota > Viridiplantae > Streptophyta > Magnoliopsida > Geraniales > Geraniaceae > Geranium > Geranium rotundifolium. Next base: position 13,906,184 of record OY987323.1, read on the forward strand.
AATTCCTGATTCGGGAGTGGTTCCGGGTGTAACTCTAAAGTGCCCAACCATGCTTTTACGAAGTGTATTGTATCTGGGTCTTCTTTGTACAGTACCCAATACTTTTACAAAGAATTATAATATCTCATATATTTGTTTATATATATTTATGCGTGAGGTGAAATTGAAATTTCCTTTTTCTGTGCTTGGGGTTTGGGTTGTTCTGTGCAGGCTGGTTATAGAGGAAGATCTCATGTACTCGTTGGTGGATCTCTACTACATACATGATCACGATGGCCCTTGAAAATAAAGGTTCGATTTTTATTTTATTTTCCTGGTTTCATAATTTCAGTATTTGATGCTCGATCCCAATTCGTTTCTGTGATTCCGTTATTGGGTTTTGAGGATTTGTTTGGTTTTGCGTGTTTCGATGAATGACGTTTTTCTTTTGATAATCTTCTGATTCGGTGGGCGTTTTGAGGGTTTTGGTCTGATCACTGATAGTTGTGATTTAGTTTATGATTGTTGGAGAGCAGGAGGGAGTGTGAGGTGAGCCAATTCGGTTAAGGGTACTTTCTATTTAATTTGTATTCCTTTCAACCTTTCCAGTTTGTGCTAGTGGAGTTATTGGCAGGCAAGAGTTTGAATTGATAGTTATTACTGTTTGCATGGTTGCCTAGTACTGATTTACTCCTCTCAGTTGTGATTAAAGGCAGTGGTGTTTGGAGGATGATTCTTTGTTCATGTTGTAAATTTCTCAGCCAATTGAGTTGTTTCTGTTGATCTAGTATCATAAGTTTTTGAAGTTAGGGCATGCTCATAGAGGTTATATCATGAGTGATTGTGGACCATAGTAATGGTATCATGGAGGAAGAATCATATAGCATCAATGCTCTCTTTACCCTCTAAATTTTAGTGTCTAATGTTTTGAAGTATATAGATTAGATTGATGTGGCATGTAGGCTGTTTGGACATAGGTATGAGTGGGTGTCATGTTTAGTTGTCTAGGAGTTGATGTGTATGAGTATTAGTCACGTTTGGATGTGAAAGGTGATGGTGAATTGAGGATGCTAAATGGAAGTAGATAAAAATAGTTTTTTGATGTCTCTGGAAAACAACACATTTTATGGTTAACTTTGACACCAAGTCTTGTTTGTACGGCGTTTTGGCACTAACTGATTGTGCCCTAGGTTGGTATTACAATTGCTTACAAATCTAAATGGGCCTTGGGTCAAAGAGAGGAAAACTTACAAAGACTGTTTAGGCCACACAACTAAATCATTGATATCTGCAACAGGTTAGCAACCGACCGTTTGTTTCTGATTGAACTGTGAATGTTAGGATCAAGATATAAGCTGAATGAAATACGATTGGCGATTGCAAGCTATGCATACAAATTGAGTAAGATAGATGATTGTAAACCCTTCCATTAGAGTTTTGTACTTGAGGAGAATTTCCTTTTTTTAATCTGCTTCTACTTGGGAAGAATTAATAGTAGACTAGTCAATCAAATTTCATTATCTTTGCGTGTCTCCCCACCTCTACCACACAATTTGTATGCATAATTGTCAATGGCGTCAGTTGAATGAGATATGTAGGGATGCTTGCAACGGCATTTTTTAATTGAGACATTTCACAGCCTTGTTTGGTTCATAAGGAGAGCCATTGGGCTATTGTGCTTTACATCTAGGGATAGTTCTTTCCTTCATCATAGCCTCTCTAGTCCTGGTAACGAGTTTCAAACTTGAGACATTCATTACTGGGAAATGCAATGGTAGAACCATTGGGTTTTCCATCAGGAACACTATTCACCACTTTTTTTCTGTCTTGCTTTAGTTAGTAAGGCAACCTCCTCTATGATCCATTACTAATCTCTCTATATTACACAAGCTCACATCCTCCTTGATTGTTTGAATAAAGCGTACTCTAAACGTGGAGAGACAATAAGGGGCAAATATTATATTTAAGTTTACTGTCCTTCTGCCTCATAATAATTGATAAAATACATAGTTTAAAGTTGTAGTCACTTTGCATGACAATCACCTTCCTTCAACATAGAAATCAAATTGGATCTTCTCAACAGATATTACGTAGCTCTTCTCGAGCAATTTTTTGGGGAAAGTCTCCTGCAGCTTTTCTTGGTAACTTATTTTGGTAAAACTTGAAATGGATGGACAGGCACTTCTGTGTTTTTAATTAAAGACATTACTGCTTCAAACACCCTTATTTGGGCTTCACCTTGTCAGCTTTTATTATAGAATCTGTCTTGATGTCCATCACGTACACTTCTGGTTGTTTAAGTGTGTATAGTATTAGTCGTCAAATTCCTTTCGTCGCATTATATGGAAAATTAAGCATTGGTTTCATTTTGTAATTTTTGTCCTCTCTGCTTCATTCCGTTATACCAAAACTTTAGAATGCATATGTAGCATATTAAATCCTGAGTGACTATCCATAAATTTTCCCAACAGTATGTCCCAGAATGACTTGAACTGGAAGCATTTTCCGTTGCTCTACTATCTGGTTTCTTATATTGTAGTTTGTAAGCTGAATGCATATTGAATTGTGCTTTACTCTGTTTTTATTGCAGAAAATATGCAAAATAACAGTGAGGCGTCCTTAAAATGCCTCCAGGGAAAGGGATTCCCTTATAGTCGTCATTGTAGTGGTAGTTCCATTGAAGGTTTGCCAGAACTTAAAGATGGAATCACCAGGCACCCTGTTGTGAATGCTGTAGGACCTCCAGATAAGTTTCATGGCAAACCTAACTATCAACATGATTTTGGAATGTGGCCAACCTTCCATCTTGACCCTCGGAAGGTGCAACACTGCCAAATGAATGCTTATGAAAGCCAATTTTATACAGTTCCTGTTGACAACCGGTTTCAACATGCCCCCCCATTCAGTATGTTTGGTCAAATTCATCCCTATGAGTTTCAGTTTCAAGATTTTCAGTACTTTGTGGTCATAGACTTTGAGGCTACATGCGATAAAGAAAAGAATCCCCATCCTCAAGAGATTATTGAGTTTCCCTCTGTCATAGTGAGTAGTGTCACCGGTCAGCTGGAAGCATGTTTTCAGACTTATGTACGACCAACCTGTAACCAAAATCTGAGTGATTTCTGCAAGAATCTGACTGGCATCCAACAAATTCAGGTTCGATAAGATATCAGTTTACTCGTATTTTATTAAGTAAACATATAAACTTTTGAGTGTACTTAGATCTTGTTTGGTAATACTGCAATTAATTAAAATTTAAACCGCTCTTGCTATAATTTTTTAATCCAGTTACGAAAAAAATACTGTTCAGATTTGGAAGAAAAATGAGTTTTGTTTGGTAAAAACCTTATAAAATTTTGAAGTGATTTTGTGGCATGATTGAAGCTGTTAGTGTGTATGATAACAGTGAATTTCTTAAATTGAAATTATTAAAAGGTAAATTTAGATTAAATTGGGTTCCTGCGGAGCCCAAATTTGGTTGACTGATTATTTTGCAAAATTCTAGGCATCTAGTTGGACACATATGTGAGAAGGTTTGGAATGGCTATAGTGTTATCAAACAGCCTCTCATTATGTGATTGGCATTTCCCGTACACTCAAGTAGTTGGAAAAAGGGGCTCTCACAAGGCATAGCTCCCTTTGGTTTTCAATTTTGTGTATCCCATCTTCATATTGTTTGAAAGTAGGGATGTTCCTCTATTTTTCAAACAGTGGGCTCTTCTCATTTTCTCTATATGCATGCTTGTTGTGCTGCCTCAGTTTATAATTTACTCTCTTTACCTTTCAAATAGATCACATTTAAATTAAATATGAAGAGCAAAGTTACATTAAACTTTTTGGCCCATTTGACACTTGTAGTTGAATTTTCCCTCCTTTCCTAATTCTTATCGCGCTTAGGTGGACAGAGGTGTTACTCTTAGTGAGGCTCTCCTTAGGCATGATAAATGGCTTGAGAAGAAGGGGATAAAGCACACCAACTTTGCTGTGGTTACATGGTCAAACTGGGACTGCCGTGTAATGTTGGAATCCGAGTGTCGATTCAAGAAGATCCGAAAACCTCCTTATTTCAACCGGTAAATGATCAATCTTAGACATAAGTCATAATCTGTGCATCTAAGAATTTCAACGATATGAATCTGAAGTTTGTCCATTTGTGTTGTCGTTGATGTCAGATGGATCAACCTTAAAGTTCCATTCTGTGAAGTTTATGGTGGTGGGAGGTGCAAACTGAAGGAAGCTGTTGAAATGGCAGGGTTGGCATGGCAGGGTCGCCCTCACTGCGGATTGGATGATGCGAAGAACACGGCTCGCCTGCTTGCTCTTCTCATGCACAGAGGATTCAGATTCTCCATAACAAACACACTGACGTGGCCTTCCCAATCCCCGCAAGAAGCAAAGGAGACGCAGACTCCCCAATATCACCCATACTGTTTCTGTGGGGTAGGGAGCAGTAAAGGGGTGGTTCGGAAGCCCGGGCCAAAGCATGGAAGCGTCTTCTTTGGGTGTGGGAACTGGACCGCTGCTAGAGGTGCCCGCTGCCTATTCTTTGAATGGGTTCCTTCTCCCTGACTCACTAAACTATCCTTAACGGTCCTATGCTTTCTTTTATATGAAAAAAGAAAGAGAAAGAGAAAGAGAAAGGGTAATTAAATAATTAATTAAAGACTGGTTATCTATCTTTAATTACTATAGTTGTGTGTGTGGGTGTCTTACAGAAAACATATGGATGAGTGTAGTTGGGTTATAAACATATTTGACTTCCAAGTGTGGCTTGCCTTGTAAGGGAGGACTTTGAATTTGGGATTATAAGGGAAAAGGGTAGTTAGTAAGTAGGTAGGGATGCTTTGAAATAATTTGTGAGAGAGATATGAGAATCAGTTGGTTGCTGCAAATTTGGTATTTCAGTTTTCCATGGTTTGACCATAGCCGTCTCTGATTTTCATCAATAAGAATGTTTATGTCACCATCTGTCCCTATGGACAGGGAGGGAATTGTGACTTGAATTCCATACCTATTTTCCATATTCTACTTGCTCATATGTTGTGCAAAATGTTTTTTTTATCATCTAAGAGGCAAATATATTAAGAAAGAGATTCAATGTAGGAATGAACACAAGAAAAAAAATACAAAGTAGTAGTTTCATGGGCAAAAGGAAATGATTGGACAGAAGTGGTAGTTGAATCAGATTTCATTACGGCATTACGGTAGTGAACTAGGTCCAGCAAAAGAAAAGAACAAGAAATATGTTTGGGGCATTATCTATGATTGCAGACACCTTCTCTTTGTCCTAGGGGTCGATTTCTCATTAACTTTTGCTTGTCGATCTTGTAATAAAGTGGCTTATGAATTGGTCAAACATGTTTTAACTAACAGTACAATCCCTAGATCAAGCAATAACCCACACAATTACAATCCTTAAATTTAGTCCCCAATCATCCATTACTATCATCCAATTTTATCAATCTCAATTCAATACCCAATTACCCCATCCCCAATTGAGTGTTTTAACGCAAAATAATTGAGTGTTTTAACGCAAAATAAATAATAGAAATGACATAAGAAAGGTAAAACTTTACTATTTTAATGAACAATCTTCAATGCAAGTTTCAAGATCTTCAATGGAAACCATAGAAAGAATCATTTAATGTCCCGGAAGGATTCATAACTTTAAATGAGCTTGGTTTAAAGTTTGTTTAAGGGAAAATGACACTTTTGTGCACCTAAATATACACTTTTGACACTTTCATACCCTACATTTTTTTTCCAGTACCCTAAATTTCATTTTGGGACAACTTACCCCTAAAATACCAAAATTACCCTTGAAATTGAGTTGGTTCAATTCCAACCAGATCCAACCATAATTTAATTGATATGAAATTACTTTTTTACCCTCCACTAAATACCAAATTTATCACACAATTTAAGGGTATATTGGTCTTTTCAAATAACAAATTAAAAACTAAAAACTAAATTATTAAATTACAATTATGCCCCTCTCTCCTCATTGTTCATCATTTTCTTCATGCTCCTCCGGCAGTCCTCCGGCGTCGAGGTCGAGGGCGAGGCTGACGGAGAATCAGTCGGGGACAGAGGCGACCTCCTCCGGCGATCACCGAGACTGGGATGATACACTCCAGAGCTTCACGAACACGATTCTTAGCCTTGGAATTGGACTCATCCCTAACCCCAAACCCAACCGAATCGAACCCAAATCGGGCACTCCACGACCCAAATCAGGAGACACCCACATGGTGGCGGAGCCGTCGGAGAAGCGGAGGCAAGTGTGAGCAGAGGATTAATCTGGGCATGTTAGGGTTCCGGCGAGGACGACGGAGTGGTGGAGAGGGTTTGAGTGTGGGGTTCGAGGAGGAGGTGGTGGTGGCCGGAGGATTCCATGGATTGGTCACCGAAGGAGGTCGCTAGCGGTGGCGACAGAGCGCGAAAGGACGATGGCTTCAAGGTTAAGGGAGGCCATAAGGACGAGCATGCAGGATAAACGCCGACGAGGAGGGGGCAGTGGAGGAGGAGATGACAGAGAAATGGAGAAAGGGGAGAGGGCGGCATTCAATTGAGAATTTGATGAATAGTTGAGGGTAATTTCGTCTTTTACACTCTTTAAAAATTGGGCCGGTTATTTTCATTAGACCAAATTTAATTTTGGTTCAATTCATGAGTAATTTCGGTATTTTGAAATTCCAAGCATAAGTTGTCCCAAAATAAAATTCAGGCACCTGAAAAAAAGAAAAAAAAGAGTAGGGTATGAAAGTGTCAAAAGTGTATATTTAGGTGCACAAAAGTATCATTTTCCCTTTGTTTAATATTCTTCCCTCAAAGCAAGACACTTAGGTTGAGAATGAGACAATGTTGGAGCCGTGGGAGAGACTGTATGTATAACCTTCTAAGGAGCTGTCCCAATCATGGGGTCAAGAATTGGGTGATTCCCCAAACTTTCTATCATTGCCTTTGCAATCAAGATAAGGTGATTAATGATGCGCCCTCACTGTATGCTTCGTGTAATAATCCACAAAAGAAGGGTATGAGATACACTATGACATGAAACCGGGAGTTAATAATAAAAAATTATTAATCGAGTGTTAACAATATATACTATTTATGCTCAAGTAACACAAGATGTTTTTATCCATTTTCGAATAAACGATAGGGGTAATTTCACTTAGGTCACCACAAAAGTTTGTAGTTTTACTTAGGTTACAAAAATTCTAATTTAATTTATGAGATTATTACAAAAGTTTGTAATCTCACTTAGGTCATCAAAATTCTAATTTAATTTATGAGATCACCAAAATGAATTTTGTCTCACCATTACAAACAACGTTAGTTTTTTTGTTTTTTTTTCTAAGTTGTCAAGGGCGATGACGCAGTCGCCACGCTTCTTGAGGGCGAGGGAGCAGTGGCTGCCGACAAAGCCGGCGGCGCTGGTGACGAGGATCATGAAGCTGCTAAGGCGCTTGGGGGCGGCGGAGTGGCGGACCAGCTTCTCCCAGGAGGAGGCGTCGGAGCCGTAGAAGGCGAGGAGAGGAAGTTGTGGGTGGTGGAGTGGAGGTTGCGGTGGTGGCCGGGGGAAGAGTGGAATGTGAAGAAGAAGACGAGGAGGAGGGCGATGAGGAGGGACACGCGAAACAAATGAGAGAAATGACATATTTTAAAAATTTGAAAACAAATGAAGGGCAATTTGGTATTTTCAAAATAGCAATAGACAGAGTTTAATAACAGTGAGGCAAAAGTTCTTTTTGGCGACCTCATAAATTAAATTAGAATTTTGGTGACCTAAGTGAGAATACAAACTTTTGTGATGACCTAAGTGAAATTACCCCATAACATTATTACCTTTCGTCTAAGTTGACTACAACAAATCATGTATATAATATTTTTATCTCACATGTGTTAAGTAAGTTATTTACCATTTTACCCAACTTATGTGGTCAATATATAATGTTTAATGATTTATTTATTCCCAAGATTTCGACATACTGTGACGACCCGAGAGCTTCCCCTTAGCTTTTCGAGGTACGTCTGACACTTAGGTGATTACTTCTTTTGCACGCCCTAAGTCAACCTTGATCCTACACGAAACAATGTAAGATTAAGAGAAAATCAAGAAAACCCGAAAGAGAGGGAAGGAAACTTGAGAGCAAGAGATAAAGATGTGTAAGAGCTCTTTGTATTACACGTGGATGTGTTTACAATGCTTGAGTGGTTTGGCCAAATGGCACTACCCCCTATTTATACTAGTTCTCTACCCGAATGGACTGTTAGTATTAATTTTTATATGTCACTATAGATTGCTAGGATTGAGACTCTCGATTTCTTTACAAAAATATCCTAAATAAAATATTCACACCTTTATAAGAATCTTGAGTAGCTTGCTTGACAAGCTTCGGGCAATTCGAGCAACTCGGGCGGGAAAAATCTAGAGTTCTCTCAAGAACTCGTGAGGAATTGGGCCAAGTAGGCTAATTTCTTTGGGCCCATCTGGCCAATTTGTTGGGCGCTACATTCTCCCCCACCTAATCAGGCGACGTCCTCGTCGCAAAATCTCCGCGAAATTGCTGGATTTTATCCTCGAACTGCCAAAGGTCCGCGGCAGGTTTCCAACTTGTCTCGCTATCAAGAAGGTACTTCCATTTCACCAAATACTCCGTGTATGCCGAAACACCCCTTCTCGAGACTTTTCTTTAGGCTAACACTTCCTCCACTTTTTTTTCGTGAGAGATGAATGTTGCCGGTAGTGCCCTCTTGGTTGTTCCTCGATCCGGATCTTCGTTGTCTCCATGATAAGGTTTGAGATTGCTCTCGTGGAAGACCGGATGTATTCTAAGTTGAGGTGGCAACTCAATTTTGTAAACTACATTTCCTACCTTCTTAAGTATTGAGAATGACTCATCATATCTCCGAAGAAGTCCCTTGTGCAGCGGACGTGTGGTCTTTAGTTGGTTGCTTTGAAATTTCACCATGACCAAGTCGCCGACTCGAAATTCTCTTGGTGTTCGTTTTTTATCGGCCAATTTCTTCATCTTCTTGGCGACCTTATCAAGATAAGAGTGCGCCACTGCGGCATGCTCGTGTTACTCCTGAGCAGTTTTGAAGGCAATCAGACTACTACCCACATATCCTGATTCCATGATGTGCGGAGTAAGTGGTTGTTTCCCGGTTGCAAGTTCGAAGGGACTCTTGTTCGTTGACTCGCTCTGCTGCAAGTTATACGAAAATTGTGCAATATCAAGGATTTTGGCTTAATCCTTCTGATTTGTACTGACGAAGTGCCTCAAGTATAGCTCTAATAGTTCATTCACCCTCTTCGTTTGCCCATCTCTTTGGGTATGGAAGCTTGTTGAGAAGCATAGCTCGGATCCCATGAGACGAAAGAGCTCGGTCCAAAACTTACATGTGAAGCGAGGATCCCGATCACTTATGATGGAGTGTGGCAGCCCCAGTACTTAACGACGTGCTTGAAGAAGAGTTTTGCTGCCATTTCCGCTTTGCAATCCTTTGGTGCGGGAATGAATGTGCTATACTTTGAGAATCTTTCCATGACCACGAGAATCATACCACATCCCTCCGATATCGGCAGTCCCACGATGAAGTCCATACTTATACTTTCCCATGGACGAGATGGAATGGGAAGCGGCTCTAGCAATCCAGCAGGTAGTCGATTCTCTGTTTTGTCTTGTTGGCACACCAAGCACGTCTTCACATACTGCTCGACTTCATCCCACATTTGTGGCTAGTAGTAGTATGCCTCTAATAATGCTCGCGTCCGTCGTTGACCTGGATGTCCTGCCCACATCGTATCGTGGCACTCCTTTAATAGATTCCTCCGCAGGTTGCCCAACTTTGGAACAAAAATACGCCGTTTCTTGGTTAGGAGTAGGCCATCCTTTATCCAGAACTCGCGGGTCTTCCCTTTACTAGCAAGCTCCATGAGCTGACGTGCTACCACATCATGCTTGAGCCCCTCATTGATCAAGCTGAGCAGTTGTCCCTCGAGCCGAGTAATGGATGCAAACTCTACTTTTCTACTAAGAGCGTCTGCCACTGTGTTGGCTTTACACGGCTTGTACTCCAGGATGTAGTCAAACTTTGCGAAAAAGTCTTGCCATCGAGCTTGCTTTGGAGACAACTTCTTCTGCGACTGGAAGTAGCTCGTGGCAACGTTGTTAGTCTTTACCACGAATTTTTTTCCCAATAAGTAGTGGCGCCATGTCCGCAAACAATGCACAATAGCGGACATCTCATTTTCTTGCACCGTGTAGCGCCACTCCGTATCATTGAGCTTCCTGCTCTCATATGCAATGAGATGCCAGTCTTGCATGAGTACTCCACTGATGGCGTAGTCAGATGCCTCCATGTGCACCTCGAATACTTTCTCATAATCTGGCAACACCATGACCGGCTCCTTCACGACTGCTTCCTTAAGCTTCTCAAAGGCATTCTGGCATTCGTCCATCCATACCCACGACTTATTCTTCTTCAACATATCCGTGAGTGGTGCTGCGATGGAGGAGTATCCCATTAGAAACTGCCGGTAGTAGTTCATGAGTCCGAGAAAAGACAGTAACTCTGGAACTTTTGTTGGCGGTTCCCAATCTACAATCGAATTGATCTTGTCCGGGTCCATGCGTAGTTGTCCTTCCTCCTCTGCAAATGAGCACTTCTCCTTCTTCACATAGATATTTTTCTCCTGCAAGGCCTTGAAGACAGTTCGTAAGTATTGTACATGGTCTTCAAGAGTGTTTCTATAGATGACGATGTTGTCTAAGTACACCACCACGAACCGGTTTAAGTACGGATGGAGGACTTCGTTTATAAGCGTGCAGAAGGTTGCAGGGGCATTTGTGAGTCCGAATAGCATTACTAGGAACTCATATGAGCCATACCAGGTCACACACGCGGTCTTCGGCTTATCTCCCTCCGCGATTCTCACTTGGTAGTACTCGGATCGAAGATCAAGTTTCGTAAAATACTTGGCTTGCCCAAGACGATCAAACATGTCCACAATTAAAGGGATGGGATACTTGTTTTTGATGGTTACCTTATTAAGCGCCCGATAATCGATACACAAGCGTAATGAACCATCCTTTTTCTTCTGAAAGAGCACGGGTGCACCGAAAGGAGCTGTGGACGGACGGATGTATCCGGCATCTAGCAGCTCCTTGAGTTGTGCTCGGAGTTCCTCCAACTCCGGCGGAGCCATGCGGCACGGTGCTCTTGCCGGTGGTTTGGCACCAGGCTCCAATTAAATCTTGTGATCCACCTCTCTTCGTGGAGGTAGTCTCTTCGGCAGCTCAGGAGGCATGGTGTCCTTAAACTCGATCAACACTCCCTCGATTTCCTTCGGTACTTGAACAAAATCCCTTGGAGGCTTCTTTTCCTTGAGAGTGGCCAGAAATGTTGGCTCTCCCTTATTGACGCCCTTCTTTACTTGCACGGCCGACAAAATTATAGAATTAATTTTAACTTGAAGAGTGGGAGTGGGTGTACCTCGCAGGACGATTGGTTGACTTCCCTAGAGTATCATGAAGACATTCTTGTGCGGAATCGGGATGCATGATTCCTTCTCATGAATTCCATGCCAAGCACGATGTCATAATCGTTGATCTTTGCCACCGTGAGATCGACCTTACCGCTCCAAGCGCCTAGCCTTATGTCTTGATCATGGATGACGCCTTCTACTAGGACAGGATTCGAGTTGACGGTCTTGAGGGTTGCAACACTCATTTGCATCGTCAACCCGAGTCGTTCTGCCTCCTTTTTGCAGATGAGGTTGTGATTTGCTCCGGTGTCGATCATGATGGACGCTGTTTTCCCATTAAACTCTCCTTTCATGTATAGGAGAGTTCTTTTCATGGGTGTCCCTTCTTGTGCTTGGACTTGACTTCCCATCCGCTTTGCCAATACACTAAGGCAAAGACTTCCCAAGTTGGCTTACTCCTCTGCGACTCCTTCACAGACTCTTCCTCGAGCATGATGTTAAGCTTGTTGCGCTTTGAGCAATCTCGGACCGAATGCTGTCCATTGCACAGAAAACAGTTCCCCGGCGTGCGATCCTTCTTTTTGGTACTCCGTAGTGTTTTCCATACATGTTTGTTGTTGCTGCTCCTTTGGGATGACGTCTTAGGTGCTCCCCCACTGTTTCCTTGGTTATAGGGTTTGGCGGCATGAATTGGACTCGTACTTGGCTTGGGATGTTTTGATCTTGACGGTTTGCTCCTCTCACTTTGATGGTATTCCATCAACGACTCTCCCACGGTGAGTGCCGTCTAGATGTCCCACACTTTGCGGCGGTCCAACTCAGTCCGCGCCCATGGTTTAAGTCCAGCTGTAAAGTTGAATAACAAGTACTCTTCTCCAATGTTGGGGATTTGGAGCATGAGCGCCGAGAACTCTTTCACATACTCTTTTTTATTAGTCCGAAAGGTAAAGAACGATTGTGCGCAGCTTCGTCCTATCGTCCATTATGTTCAGCGCCTCGAAGTATTGCTCTATGTGCCAAATGAAGTTATCAATTTCCTTAGCATCGCGTTGTCCATCGTAGCTATTCGGCTTTGGAGCATCCACACGCGGAACCTCCCGCCCTTGCGCTCCCATCACGCCGCTGGCAACCGCTCTCCGACATGTGGCCCAATCAGCTCGCGTCTCCTCCAGGCTATCTCTTAGCTCTGTGACCTGTCTCTCAAGACTAGCTTGAATTTGATTAAGTGCCTCTATGAACTTTCCCTCAAGCACCACTTGCTCCCGACGGGAAGAGTCTCCAAGATCGCGAACGGTTTGGCGGATCTCCTCCATCTCGACATCCATAGATCCTTCGAGCTCCTCCATGCCTTCACTAATGGCTTTAAGATCTTCCCCATGATCGCGCAGGTCTTGCTCGGCAACATCCAGCATGTCCTTCATCTCTCCACGACAGCTTGAAGGTTGGCACCAATGGACTCTTGCGCGATATTTGCATCCCTTAATCTTCCCTGTGTCCGAACACCTGAATGCAGAGTGTCGCTTTGAGAAGGTGTGCTTCCAACGGCAATGTCTGACATGCTTTCCTTGATCGTGTTCCCAACGACCAACTCTGATACCAACTGTGACGACCCGAGAGTTTCCCCTTAGCTTTTCGAGATACGTCTGGCACTTAGGTGACTAGCACTCCTTGTGCACGCCCTAAGTCAGCCTTGATCCTACACGAAACAATGTAAGGACAAGAGAAAAGCAAGAAAACCCGAAAAGAGAGGGAAGTAAACTTGAGAACAAGAGAGAAAAATGTGTAAGAGCTCTTTGTATTACATGTGGATGTGTTTACAATACTTGAGTGGTTTGGCCAAATGACACTACCCCCTATTATACTAGTTTTCTACCCGAATGGACGGTTAAGATTAATTTTTACATGTCACTATAGATGACTAGGATTGAGCCTCTAAATTTCTCTACAAAAATATCCTAAATAAAATATTTACACCCTTAAGAAAATCTTGAGTAGGTTGCTTGACAAGCTTTGGGTAATTCGAGCGAAAAAAAATTTAGAATCCTCTCAAGAACTCATGAGGAATTGGGCCAAGTAGGCTAATTTCTCTGTGCCCAGTTGGCCGCCTAATTTGTTGGGCGCCACAATACGTAGATTGTCTAACAATGTATACGGATACGTGCGCGAAGCTCTTTCCCCATGCATGCAAGTGCTGACCAGCGGTAAGGGTATAACCGGTAATTCAAGTGGATGGTGCCCTCAGTGCCACAAGAAGATGGTGGGCCACTGGAGAAGCCTCTCAGCCATGAATTTCAACACCACCCAGCAATTGATGGCCACATGCTTTGATAATTTCTCTCCTTATTAATTAATTTGATAATTTCCTTTTCTTTTTGTTTTATATATATAAGGCTCTATCTCACACATTACAAACAAGGTGTGTGCTTTCTTCAATAATCTTCATCATTCTCTTGTGTGAGTCAACAATTCAGTTTTTATTTTTTGATTGGGTCTTGTAATTCGTGATTATCTACCGGCCGGAAAGATTACTATTAATTTATGTTTCACTTGTTGCGATTAATGATTCAAATATATATGTTGTTATTAATTAATTGCAGATAAAATGATGGACTTGTACTATGGAAATGGTGTTGATGAAGCTGTTGTTCCAGAATATGGAGATCAGTTCAAATGGGGAATTGAGAGCTTTGATTCTGATTTATCTCACGATGAGCTCAACTTGAATGGTAAGAGATGGAGATATGATGTTGAAGATCGTTCTAGTGATCATTCAAGATCAGCCGATGACTTTGACGATATATTCTTGTACGTACGATCGAGCAACATTGATTATGTTGTATTAAATTGATGATTGATTGTAAGTACATGTAGATTTATGTTAATTTATGTTTTGTGGTGATGCAGCAATGCTTTACCTGATGGGGACCCTGGAGCTTACTCTTGGAAGAAGCAGAGACAGCAAAAAGAGGACGAGTTAGTAGAGGTGAGAATTATCTACTAATTGTACTATATATATTTCAGATAATGGTAAAAAAAGTTATATATATGGATAATGACACTTTGTTACACTTAACTATAGCAAAATGACACTTTCATACCCTAACTATTTTTTTCTTTTTTTAGTATCCTAACAAACTTTTTGTGACAGACTATGCTAAAATGACTAAAATACCCCTGATTTAAGAAATCGAAATAAAACTAGTCCAATATGATTTATCAAACCATATTTGAAATGGTTCAAATTTAATTTTACATTTTTGGGCATAATTGTACTTACATCTAAAGTACAAACCAAATTGAATCAGAGATAAAAAAAATTGAACCAATTCAATTTATAGTTTCTTACACCAAAGATAGTTTAGGTATTTTAGACATTTTAGAGGTAGGTTGTCATGAAAAAATTGTTAAAGTATTAAAAAAGAGAGAAAAATAGTTAGAGTATGAAAGTGTCATTTTGCTATAATTAGGTGTAGTAAAGTGTCATTATCCCTTTTATATATATATATATATATATTATCCAACGTAACGTCATTTGAAAACAAATATTTGGTTATTTATAGTGTGAGGTAATGAGTGAGATAGATGATGAGGGTTGCGTGCTGCAAGACCTTGAAATGGTGATGGCAAAACAGCTGAGTGAGAAGAGCCGCATTTGCTTTAGAGATGCTTTGTACCGTCTGGCCAACATCAACACACGACAAGTACAACAATTGGAGAGCAACATCAATATGTATATTGACCGAGCTGTTGCAAACCTTATGTTCAATGAGATAATGGAATATCCTTTAACTTTAACTTGTTCAGGTGATGCACAAGTTCCACTGTAAGACACAACGCCCTATCTGTCCTGCCCTTGCTTGTAACTGGACTTTGAGTGTATATATATATATGTGTGTGTGTGTTTTTACTGGTTCCAACATTTGCTGAATTGGACATGTCTCATACATGTATTTGATGAATAGTCCCTATTTATTTGTATGGTACACTAATATCCACCGTTCATACAAGACTACCAGAAGGAATTATATTACCTAAAGTAATAAATACATAAAGAAAAAGCATTTAATTATGGGTAATTACAGATCAATACACCCGCCGAAACCTCATTTTAGAATTGATACTTCAAGTTTAAAACGTTAACACTTTAATCCAAATTCAGGTAAATTTAACTACAATACTGTTCATATTTTTTTTAATACTCAAAATGCCCCCGTTATAATGTAGGTAAAGTATAATTTTTTTATAAGTGTGAAATTACCATTATACCCCTCATTTACATGACAAAGTTTACTTAAGTTGAAGGATAAATTAGTATTTTTGAAGAAAAAAATAAAATTTTAAAATAAATGCAAATTAAATGACTATAGTGCCCCATTCTTCCACCTTCCATTTACCACTCTCCACTCTCTGTTTCTCTCATTCTCTGGTTCAACTTAGATACTCATTTTTTTATCAATCTAAATCAAAATTTGTAGTTCATCTAATCTTTATTAGAACAAAATTGTAGTTCATTTCAAAATCAAAATTGCAGTTTCTCATCTTCAATCCCAAGCCCATCGCTCCTTCATTCTCCTTCATTCGATACTTCTCCACCACCGCACGAAGCTGCCCTACTCTGTCGAAGCGCGCTCGGCAACTACAGACCCGCCGTCGGCTTCATCGTCATCGAACAAACCTGAGACAAATGTGGACCGGCAGAGGTTGCCGGAGCGGTGCCCAGCGATGGCGGGGCCGAAGTCGAACCGAGCCCAATAATCGATGACCTCTGCGTCGACTCCAATCAACGACCTCCAATAGACCAAATCGACCCCAATCGACGGCTGAATCGACGACCTCCAATTGAGATGGGAGATGGATTTGATGAAGTCGATGAGGCGCTCGTGCTTGACGATCTTGCCGACGCAGCCGACATCGGCGGTGCCGGAGATGTTGTCGGAGTAGATAACACCGAAGCGGAGGTCGGTCTGGAGGAAGGAGTGCACCATCGGAGCTCGAAAATCTGGAGGGGGGACGGCGTCACTCGATTTGGCGGCGGAGCACCGGATGGGTCTCCGGCGGCAGAGAAAGTTGGGCGGGGGCGGAGAGGGACGCAAGATATGGTTTGAAGAAATTTTCAGAGAAGGGGAACATATATTATGTTAGAGAAATAGGATAGGGTTGTGTGTAATTAGGGTTAAAGGGTAGGGGTAGAATTGAAATTTCATAGTTTATTTTAAAAATAATATTATTTTATTTGTTTACTTGAAAAGACAATCTTACCCTCAGTTCATTGGGTAAATTGATGATTCATTTAGGGATAAAAGAATAATTTCATAATTACCACAAATATTATATAAGATTGAAAATTATAAACTGAGGGGCATTTTAGACTTTTTACAAATCACATGAGTTAAATCTAACAGAATTGGACTAAAGTGTTAACATTTTAAACTTGGGGGACCGAGAAAAAAAATCAAATTTGAGGTATCAATCCTAAGATGAGGTCTCGGCGGGTGTACTGATATGTAATTACCCCTTTAATTAAATTATAGAAGTCTGTGTATGTCTATGATATAGACTTAATTGAGACTCCCAAGGATATCATGATTACTGCATAATATAAGTGAATTTGAGATGAAGATCTCGAAAAAACAAAATATCACTCAACATGCAGACAGAACATGTTTATGATAAATCTATAATTAATTAATTTGCATACATTTAGAAACTTCTTAAACGTCTCTACATGGATAATACTCAGTCACTCAGTACTCTAATGGTCTGAAAAAATTAGATGAAAGTTTTCGTGGTCCGAAAGTAATGCATTAAAATGTGTTCGAGCTTTATTATACATGGTATGATGTTCAAAGACCAGTTATGACTCTACCCATTTTCAGTTCATAGCCAAATAGACGATGTTGGAACAAGATCAAACATATAACTTGTTATCTAAATTGAACTAAAGATTTTAGATTGTTATACTCATAATCCACAAATAATATTAGCTTGCTTGAATATGCAGAATATATTTCAATTCTGCTTAAACCTTGCTTCTAGAAAAAAATACATATTTACGCATTATGAGGCAACAATATCCTAACATTCTACAAAATAAATTTTGATTGCAACATACTCCAATCATTGAAAAGAAAATTAACAATAAATGAAACTATCTACAATACAAGTTGTATTAGAGTAAACTAGAGGAGTAGATTTGAGAACAACTCGCTAAAAATAATATATACTTACAAACTACAGAAGAAAAATTAATATGAAAAAACTACTTTCTAATGAAAATCTTGTAATTTTATTCACTATGCCTCTACGTCTATTTTAAGGAATTTATGAGATCAGTGTGAATCGTTTATTAAAGCAACCAAAATAACATTGCAAATATGCAATGATTAATAAGAGCGTCAATTAAAGAAGTATAAATCATAAAATTGATCGCAGCTTTGGACAAATGTGTGATGCACTCTTTTTTTCTTTGACGCACGTCCAACATTACTCACGTCGCTTTCTTACTCAATAATTTTAACCATGGAGTTATTCTTTTTAAAGTTAAATGTAATTTTTGTAAATACAGTGTACAAGGGAGTGTTGGTGGATTTGATAGCCACCACCACAATCTTGCACATTAAACCATCCACCTACACCGCCGCCATTCCATGTCTACATTCTGGAGAGAACTAAGACATCTAGCAAAAGGGATTTCATTTCACGGCTCACCTTTTCTGTCTCAAATCTCAACACAACAAAAATGTCATTTTCCCATAAATAAATGAATAAATGTGTATCATTCCTTAATCGAAACACAGCAAAAGAAGAGAATAATCACATCATATCATGCCTCTTCAAGCCTTAGGCGAGGGACGATGTTCATTGATTGTAGTTCCTGGATATATGGAAATCAATAAAACTCAATTTAGGCATGAATTATAAAGAATCAATGTTATGGTGTAGTGTAGTGTGTACTAACCTGAATCAAGAGCTTGCATGCATATGGTAGTTTCATAGTGGATATATTATCCCCGTTCTTACACGTCGAACATATTCCCGTCTTGAGCTTATGGTTATAGTATCCTAACAAACCACATTCTCGGCATACCTGAACTTCAAAGGGATCGCTAGAAACCATAAGGCGCTCGTATATCAACATACTAGCACCATAAGCAATCAAACAGTCGCGCTCCATTTCTCCCACACGCAAACCTCCATTCCGCGCTCTTCCTTCAGTAGGTTGCCTCGTTAGCATCACTCGCGGCCCACTGCCTCGAGCGTGCATCTTATCTATCACCTATTCATAAAACAAAGATCAGGGGATGAAGGATGAATTTCAAAATGTCGATATATCAAAGGAACAATATGCTAACCATATGTTTTAGCTTCTGGTAGTAAATTGGCCCCATGAAGATATATGCTTGAAGTGGGGTGCCAGTGATGCCTGCAAAATAAAATCATCACGTTGCTGTGTTAAAACACACACCCAATGTCTACAAGCATTCAGGTTTTCAGGCTTTATGATTCATGCATTCAAATTTTACTCTTAAGATTCATGTCTAATACACACTTGATGGGGCCTGTGCACGTTAAGACGGAAGGATAGTGAAACATTTATTCGTTGTCACATATGATTATTTACTTTTCAGATATGCTTACCTGAATATATAAAGTCCTTGCCATTGTAGCTAAAGCCATGCTTCACAAGTGTTTCACTGTTGAAATGCATAATACCATTTAATAAACATGGTGAAGAATGGGATAGGGTGAAATAATTGCCACTCACACATCACCTTATAGCATCAACCTTGTCTGCATGACCACTCGGTTCCCCAAACGCGCTGCCATAATGAAATCTACCACACGAAACTCCAGCTTTACCTCCCAAAAGCTCTATCATCTTACCAACGGTCATACGACTGGTTAAGACAACAAACACTACACTATTATTTTACACACAGCGGGCAAAGACAGTTTTGAACGAAATAGATGTGACTCGTTTAAATAAAATTCACATCATTAAGCTAAGTTTTACAGAGATAGCAGCATGATGCCAGTTGTTAGTCCCGTATGTAGCCCATTCATGTATAGGCCGAGTACATAAAGCCCGATTAGGCTAAATACCTAATGTAATCCCATCGTCCTATAAATAGTTCTCCTGTTGATCATCGAATATACAACAAACTTCCTAAGATTGTCACCAGTTGAACGCTTAGATAACAAGAGTTGCCCACAAAATTAACACTTAGAATTCACATACTTAAATATTACAAGCCAAAAACTTAAGCAATCAAGTGGCAGTGGCGGAGGAGAGGGGTAAAATAGTATATTATTTAGTTCACTCATAAAGAGAAATAAAAATATAAAACACGTAATGAGAATACCAATAAGTTATAACATCAACTTGCCTTGGGAATCCATGAGGGTTCATAATTAAATCAGGGCATATTCCACGTTCAGAAAATGGGAAGTCTTCTTGTTGAACAATGGTGCCACAAACACCTTTTTGACCATGTCTGCTACTAAATTTGTCACCGACCTGAGCGAGCAAATAAGAGTCAAGCAAAATGCATGTACATAAAATAAACAAGATCATATCATGCCTTACCTCTGGCCTGCGGACATGACGTATCAAGAATTTGAAACATGTGTTATTATTCCTATCTGAACAAAGAGCCACTCTATCCACAACATTTGTCTCTCCCTCTGGATACTTGAACGATTGTCCACTGAACTTATATGAACTGTAGAAGAAGGAGGCATAAGCAACGCTGATATCAAGGAAATGTGAAACAAATACTCCACAGAGAACAATCAACTAACCTTTCTGTTACTACGCCAGATCCCCTTGTAATAATAGGGGTCTGTTTATTGATATAGATATCACCATTTTTAATGATTTCACCAGGGGATGCTAGCCCATCATCATCCAATATCTACACAAGTACAAATTTGAGGGTCTAAGAGAAAAGTGACAAAGGCAAATACCAGAACATATAATTGCATGCTCAATAAAAATGTCATATAAGTAACAAGTGTAAATCTAACAATGGCACGTGATCTTTAGGCAGATAGGGTGAAGGAAGTAAACCAATGTCCTATGTGTATTACCTGCATTCTTTCTGAACCTGCATCTCTTGAGGGCCTGATAACTCTATCGGTTATATTATTTTGGTAAGTTTGGTTCACAGCAGTATACCTGTTCATTACAAAAATACTCTCAATACATACACAAAAAAAGCCCCCAAATGTTGACAAATTAAAATCACCAAAGAGACGGATTTGACAAACTGAGAAAAACCATAGCAAAAGATGTTTCAACACCAAAGTATAGAGGTCCATACTTTTTTATACTTATGCATCGACCAAAGCCACGGTCAAGAGAGGACTTGTTCATGACTATTGCATCCTCTATGTCATATCCACTATAACTCATAACAGCAACAGTTGCATTTTGCCCTGCTCCAAGCTTATCATATCCAATCTGGTATTGATGAAATAAATCAAGTCCAAGATACTTCTTGCAAAAATGTTTCATAAATAGAGAGGAGAAGAGGCTTACCAGTTCGATTGTTTTTGTTGTTAGTAAAGGCCGTTGAGGATGCACCAAAAGGTAAAGCAATGAGTCCATCCGATTTAACTATAAAAGCAAATTGTAAAGCTCTATAAGTTATGCACGAGAACGAGTAAGGGAAAAAGGATACAGATATTTGTTTAAATTAAAAAATTCTTATGAGAATAATATTAAATATTAATCTCCCTCTTTCGTTAAAATAAGAACATGAAGGAGAACAAAAGCATATTTATGTGACTTTCATAAATATGGAACTTTGACTATGACTTCCCAATGGTCATATAAACATTTTCAACTAAAGTAACAAAAGAAATTAGAACAGTCAAATTTAGACAATACTATCATATTTGTTTACAGCATGTACTTCACACAGAAAATTCATGACTGATTGGTTGACATGGCAGTGGGAGAATGTCCCTGAAATGCTTTGAGATTCTGCAGACGGAGAAGATAGGCTATGACCTCAATTTCAGGAAGAATAAAAGAAAAAAGAGGTACATTATAATATGGACCTCAACAAAATGTCATTCTTGTTAAATTTTACTATTTTAGTAGTTGTCTACATAAAGGCTTGGTCTACCACACTAAAAAGATGGACCGTATTAGGCCTTTGACTTCATACGAGACCCTTGTTTTTCTCTCTTTCAACAATACAACAATATAATACTCTTCACATGTAGCCTCCCTTTACATTCTTTTGGACTAGACACTTAAATATTGTCAACATTCTCCATTATGTATGAGAGAGACAGTTTCTTAACAGTTGCAACTGCATGTTGACCAAAGAAAATGAGAAGGGAACACGAGTGGTCAGGAATCCACAAGATAAAACATGGAACATATTTCATGAATTATGAAATTACTTGCCTGATTGTATGCGATATTTCCCATTGCTTGTTTACCCATAGCACACTACAAAAAAAACATGCACTTTGAGAGGAATTCAAATATCTGTACCAAATATCAAATAAGTGATAGAAAGAAACCTGATAGGTATTTCTCGGTGACTGATTATGATGTGGATATGGGATAAGCCCAGCACATACACCTAAAATGGTGAAAGGTTCTATTTCAATATGGGTAGTTTCTTCTTTCGCGTCTCCTTCATATAAAGCAATCTATACGGTAGATAAATGTATAATGATAATTATACTTCACCGATAGTAATATAAGAAAAACTTAAACTATGAAGATATTACAAATAAGAACAAACCAAAGCATTGTTCTCCTCGTTAACATCAAGATACTCGATCAACCCCTCACATAAAAAGTCATCGAAAGTGCGGATTCCATCCTTGAAGAGCAAAAAAAAAATTCAATTGATGCAGAAATATTGAGTTTTGCATAGCCAAATAAATTGCATACACCCACCACCAACTCTTTCATATGGTGTTCTTTGATCCTTGATACACCTTTGTCGGCAATAACAAGGGGACGGCATACTCTACCTCCATCAGAAGCAATGTACACACAGCGCTGCCAAACAGGTTTTAAAGCGTGTTTACTTGTATTGACGAGTAGCAAGACATGTACGGCATAATATTACTTAAAGGCTAGAGTACATAATGCAATCAAAAAACAATTATTGGACCCTTTTGTATACCTGGGTGTCAACTAACATGGAGATTACCAATGTTCTGTTTGACAAGGATTGCAAGCAGAGAAAAGGACCATCATGTTTCATGTTTGCAAAATATCTAATTAAAGGTGGATCGCATATCATGTAACCAAATGATCCACTCATCATTGATGTTCATATAGAGACCAGGCAACATTTCACAGTTTGATTAATCTTACATACAAAATCCCAGATACTATCTCTTATTGAAAGTTTATGATCTTTCGAACAAAAAAACAACAGAGTATCTGATGAAAAAAAGATGTCAAGTTCTAAGGTTATTTCTGTGGGTATGTGACACTATAAGGGATTGTGACAAGTTGTTGAAAGGCTGTTATGAACCTAATTCCTATCCAGCAAATAAGAGGACTGTAGCTAGATTGGAATTATTATTTTACGTCTTCAATTCTTAGATTTGGCCATTTGAATTTGGTAGTTATAGATTACAATTAGATTGGTTATTTTGAATTTGTAGTATCCAATCAAATTACGTATATCTGATTGATTTGGTTAGTTTGGGAAACCTCATCCATTAT
Source organism: Geranium rotundifolium (assembly GCA_963920655.1). Taxonomy (NCBI): domain Eukaryota; kingdom Viridiplantae; phylum Streptophyta; class Magnoliopsida; order Geraniales; family Geraniaceae; genus Geranium; species Geranium rotundifolium. The sequence goes on from OY987323.1 coordinate 13,929,364, forward strand.
AAATACCTTAGAGATTATAAGATAAAGAGACGGTGTCGCGAGAAGGGCGCCGGAGTGAGTAAGTCCAAATGGTCATAACGGATCGGGAGGCAATGAAGGAGGCGAAGAGCAGCGAGCAACCAAATCCAGTCAGGCCGGAAGGATCAAGAATGGGTATTGTAGGAGGACCACATCCGGCTCAGAGCGACTTTTCGAGATTCAACATCAGTGAGGATCCATTGGCATGGTTGAATCGGTATGAGAGTTTTTTATCCACCAATGGATTACAAAGTAGGAGAGAGTTGTGTTTGCCTCGGTTCACTTGGAGACCAACGCACAACTTTGGTTTCTAAAAATCAACGGGAACACCTGCCCGTTGTTCAAGCACTTTTGTAATGCCTGATTCAGCTCTCAACTTAGGGAAAATCAACTAGGGGAACTAGCTAGACTCCAGTAGACATCTACCGTGGAGCAGTACGACAGTTCCAAAAATTATCCGCTCAGGTGACCTCGTTGACACAGGAGCAGGAGGTCTCGATATTTATTAGTGGGTTCAAAGTTACTATCGCGATTGACGTCAAGGTTCAGAGACTTGCTAACCTGATCACCACTATTGGCTTAGCTCGAATATACGAGTGTCTCCACCTTAGGTAGCGCGTAGACGGATCCACATCCAGTGAGCTCCGACGGGATCGGGACCAGGCCGAACACCCTTTGTGAGACGAAAATCGTGGGAGGAAAGATCGGAGCAGATGTCTAAGAGACTATGTTTTAATTGTGATGAAAAATACAAGCCCGGACATAATTGCAAAAAAATTGTTTTGGCTAGAGGTGGAAGATGAGCACGATACGCTCATTCAATCAATGTCGAACTTGGCGCCTGCAGTCATGCACCTTCTGGATGGGGAGGGTAATGTTAGGAATCTAATTCCTATCTAGCAAATAAAAGACTCTAGCTGAATTGGAATTATTCTTTAATATTTTAAACTTAGATTTGAACATTTGAATTTGGTAGTTACATGTTAGGATTAGATTGGGTTATTTTGAATTCGCAGTTATCAATGAAATTATGTATATCTGATTTATTTGGTTAATTTGGGAAACCTCTAGTATTATAAACACCCGAGAGATACCAAGCACGGTTACTGATTACTTATCAAAATCTTGGGCTCTCTAAATTTAACAAACACTCTTTTGTGGTATTAGCAAATGGGAAGCAGGCAAAAAACGGTGTCATGTCGTTAGTTAGGAGACATGAACCAGAGAGGAAATTAGAAGAACATATAACCCGGTCCATGGCTCGGACTCATATCAAAAGCCCACTTAGTAATGAGGTTTATTAGATGCTTAAACTCTAGGAAGGAGAGAGTACCATTAATTTAGTGTTTAGAAACATTTTCCTTTTTCTACAGTTAGAGAGATTCCCAATTCCCACAAGAAGTTTTTTCCTTTAGTCTAAGAGATACGACACTTTATACCATAAAATGAAGAAATAATGAGCTTCAATAACCGTTGTTACAAAAGATATGCTAGAGCTAGACAATAAATTAGGGTGGCAAATGATATACCTGCTTTTCATTTACAAAGACACTTACAAACTCTCCAATTTTCCCCGCTCTACGCAACTTTCTTAATGCATTAGCAAAGAGCTATAAACAACACAAAAAAAGGGTAAGAACAGAAAATAACACATCTATTCGTCTTCATTGATAATTAAATATACCTGTGGTCTTCTATGCTTGCCAAGAATGAGCCCATTGAATATAATGAGAAATGAATTTGGCGTGTGAAGCTCTTCTGCAGAAAGTAGCTCCAAGTCTTCGACACCCAAAGAGTAACACTAAAGCAACAACAAATGAGGCCAATAAGAAATATGAAAGTTAAACAGGAAAAAAGGGAGGTGGCCAAAAGAGTAAGGAAACATCAATCGAAAAGAATAATAATCTTTTCTCTCTCGTTACTATCCTGAATTAGAACAAGAAGGATTGCCGATAAATTATTGAATTTTGCACTTTCTAAAGTACTTTTCCATTAAATATTGAAAGACTAAGGATCTTGCATCAGTCTTGCTTCTTATAAAAAATATGGCGTCATTATCTTCTTTGAAACAAAATATATCCCGCTCAACACCATTTAGGTCGCCACCTATAACAAAAAGGATCCAATACGGGAAGGTAGTGATTGGAACGGAGATCTAAACTTGAAACTATAGTTTTTTTTCATTGACTGCTAAAGCTCTAAAATATCTCAATAGTCTATCTTATCTTCTTATAATCACAACACAGCAAACTTAAGTAATTATTAGACATTATAGAAAGTTTATCACCAGTGATTGAACCAAAAAGAAGGATAAGAAGCACTTCTTCTATTTCCACATGCATAATGAAAAACTGAGTACATACCAAAGTAATCAACGGGCCCTCTTCATCATCTGTTGTAACATGGGTCATCAGGGCAAAATTCTTGACCAGTCCGCAAGCTTCTCCCTCAGGGGTATCACAAGGGCAAAGCATGCCCCACTATTATAAAAGGTGACAAACTAATCAAACCCAAATACATAAATATATACCAGGAAACAAAATTTGATCAGTTGTGTAAGAAATTGGCTTTACCTGGCTTGGTTGTAAAGCTCTAGGTCCACTTACTTTCCTAGACTTCTCAAATTGTGGCATGATTCTTGTCATGTAACCCAAACCCCCTATAAAAGATAACCTGTTGAGGACCTATTAAGATTGGATATGACAAATTAATTTAGCAAGCCAGTAGAAAGAGAACAAGGAAACAACTGAATTTTATAAATTTAGAAGATAACAACCTGTGTCATGCCTTTCCTCTGCATTCTGAATCGTTTGACATCAAAGTTTCCTGTGGAAAGCGTTCTCTCCAGACCCATGGTAATTGATTCTCCACTAATTAGCTGTTAAAAAGGAAAACAAATGCATCATCCAATATGATACGATTGGGTATGACATGTCATGGCTTAAGCTAACAGTTGAAAGACAACTTATACTTTTATTTTCTAATGTTTTGTCTCCACAAATATAATTATATCTAACGTGAAGATTACTTATATTTGTAGAGACAGCTTCTATTCCTTTTTTCCTAATTGACGGTAAAATAAATCATTTATCACAGTTCCACTCAAAACATGCATGTGTTTAATACATGTTCATGTTTGTCATATGATTCTTGTTTCCAGAAATCATAGACCTTTCATTTAGTTCACGCATAAACCTACTAAGTTTAAACTAATAACTTTTGTACTTACACGAGCCACGTCCGGCGCGTTAGCCCTGCTCTTTGATAGGTTTTTTTCAAGGTTCCTCTCAGTTTCAGTAATCATTGACTTGAATAAATCCTTCAATATAATGTAAAAGAGAATCAATGAAGAAAAATATTTAAAACTATAGTAAGGGCACTTGGGATTTTTTGGTATACAACTCAATTATGACAATTATACCTCAAAAAGCAGACACATTAACTGGCCAGATAGCTCCAATCGTTTATTCCCGACATAATCCTGTAGAAAATTATAAAGGCATCTAGAGTAATCTAATCTTTTACAAAAACAGGCACAATAAATGTTTCTATGTGCTTTCTGAGCCCTGGGATGAAAAAGACTTCTACATCATAATTAATTAATAAAAATAAAAGTATGATCAGTAAAATATCAAGCAGTCAGCAACAAAAAATACCCTTCATGCGTGCAGAAAGTCAAACAAAATCGTTATTTTGAGAGGATTGAAGTACTAGAATAAAATAAAGCTTATAAACCTACAGAACATTATAAAAAATTAGCAAGCATACGTAAACACATCTCTGAGTAAATAGAAAAAGGTTGAGCAGAAGCACGTCCAAACAATAGGAAAAATGCACTTAAGTTTTCAGCAAAATGTATAAGAAAATCCAAACATACAATTCTCAGGAAATCAAAACAAAACCATAATCTGAAAATTGGTTGTGGCCAAAAGGACAAATTCAAACATGAGACACTACAAGGATACCAAGACAAATGCACCTTGTTCACATAAGAAACTTTAGTTCCTAAAAACAAATATGTACTAGAAAGAGCGCATTGTTGGCTGTTATACCGAAATGCTCGAGTACAGACACACACACTGACTACCACTTGAAAGTTAAATAATTAATTGTTGTGCTTGTGCTTGTGGGTGAAATCAAGTGGTGGTAGGGATTTGCTATCTCGGACAGTTCTTTTTGGAAGAGAGTTTTGCTCTCAAGTATGAACGAGCCTCAAGGGAATAGAACCGATCCACCCTCCCGCTACATAGTAACTCCTCACTGATTATCATGCATATTATAGAGCTCACCGGGACCGGGCTTTCAGGACATATTTGGGCCGAACATGCTTAGGCGGAAACTTGGCTCCAGGTCTAGGATCGGCATCCGGGAAGATCGATGGTTCTAGGATCCCTCATGTGCCTTCTACACCTTCATCTCTATCACCTATACCTAGAAAGAGACCTTCAAATTTCCCACTTATGAAGCAATGGAGGTGGAGGCTTTGTTTTCCGGAGGCCATTACTGGATCGGGAGATCTTGGTCTAACTCAGATTCTGGTGACTTAAAGAGTATTCTAATTGATGGTTCCAAGCAGGATGAGTTAATCTGAGACCGGAACCCTAAAAGGCTCGACTCTAGCTAAGCCTTTCACATCTTAGCAGGTTAGGTATTGGAAGAGTCAGTTCCTTAGCCAAGGGCAACTTGGAGGACCTCTATTCCTCCACAAATCCAGTGTATTGTGTGGTTGGTCACACGGAGCAATTCCCACCACTATGTTCGTAGAGATTAGAGGAGCCTTCCTCCTGATCCGTTAGTGCCTCTACGTCCTCTGTCCATCAGGTTTGATGATTGCTCTCATCTCCTCCTCACATGTTCTTCGACTTCCCAGCTTTAGGCCCAAATATTGGATTGGTGGGGAATTCGGGAGTCGCTCCCTTGGTACCTCCTCCTGGAGGGCTGCGACTTCTTGTGGCAAGGCCACTAGAACTGCCACATAATTTGTTGTCTCTAATAGATTTGGTTGACTAGAAATGCCGAAGTCTAAGGGGAAAACTCATCGTCGGGGGCGTCTTCCTCAAATTGCAGAGGAGATGGTTCCCACCAGGATAAACTTTTACATTATGGACGTCTTCTCTACATGCTTTTAGAGCATGTTTATTTATTGGGCTACTTTATTTCATTTACTTCGTTAATTCATTTTCCTGGTAAAGATTAAGACTTACTTTTGGGGTCCCGCCCTCTGAGTTGAGACCTAATTATTTATATCAATATATGGTGGCATGGTAGTTCTTCATACCTAACAAATTGTTAACAAGGATATTAATAGATGGTAGTTATTCATACCTAACAAATTTTTAACAAAAGTTATAAAACATGTACATATATCAAATAAAGCAAAAATTATCTAGTGATTTGTCGTCCACGAAACAAATTACAAAATTACACTTACTCGAAGGAGAAGACTGATATATATTAACATGCTCAATATGAGAAATTCGTGCATGCTTTTATAAATAGATCTTTCACTCATCCACGACATTAGTATCAACAATTAGATGATGCCTAGCACAGGTTCTTTGATATTTGTAATTGAAAAATTACCTTGTCATCCATTGCATCCTTATTGAAGATTGTCTCCAACATGCGTCTCAACATCACTGCAACATATATGCATTTTGGCCGAAAATTATTTCGACGCACCTGAAGGAAGTAAATTAGAAGAATAGCTAAAAATTAGAACTGAGATTTAAAAGTAAAAATTTACACAAAAGTTACCGGCACATTAGCAAGAAACACGTCTCGAAGAGCAATCATAACTCTCCCTTCCTATTAATTACAAGGATAAAAAGTTAAAATCAGGATAAATTATAGCCAAACATTAATAACAAAATAGGAAAAAGGAAGAAGTAAACATGTATAAAGAGAACCCACCTTCTCTGCTGCAGCATTGTAGTACATTTGCTTCCTTAACTGTAACAAGAACCAAGGGAGCTTTAGAGGGAACAAAATATGCCAATCACAGCCACTAACATATAAGCAAGCCATAAAGCTTGTCTTAAATGAAGCAAGCACTTAACCAGTTTTCGTCTCCTAAGGAATTGATACAATATATTGAATGATAAAAGTTAATATTACAATTCAGTCCATCTAAAGCTTGACAGGTCCTAATTTACAAAGCTTTCTTTGTACTTCCACACTTTACAATGTTTGGGAAAAAAACAGCAATAAATTACCTCTTGGTTAACAGAAAGAAGCTTAAATCTACAAGAAACTCAGCCAACCATCCAAAAGATAGTTCAACATCCGAACAACTTAACTTAGAATTGGGTTATCGTTGAAGTATCCCACAACTAAGGAATATAAATTTAGTGATATAATAGTTGAGCCCCACCCTACCAGATTCTTAGGTTGGAGTACTAGTTTGTGCTTCCTCCCTATTCATATGTTCATGGTCCATGTGCAACATTGTGAATTTAGTGACCACTTGAAATTCTAATTAGGCCATCCACCTAGCAATGTAACCTTTTGCGTCATATGTAAAATTTAGCAGGGATTTATATTATAGTAGGATCTCCGGTTACAAGGTCAATTTTTGTGAGTTATCTTGCATAAAAGATTAAAAAGAACATATCACTAAGATAAAAGTACATAAAATAGATATGTTTTCCTTGTTCTAAATAAAAACAATAAGATGTCCTTATAAAGAGAAAGATAATGATTCAATTCTAGAGGCTAATACACATAAATATTGATGTACGACAATACCAATTGGAACTCTTAAATATATTAGATTTTGAATAATTTTAGGTTTTCTTATTAAGTTAGGTTTCCTAATTCTAGTTAGTTTGGATTGATTAGTTCTATTGGCTTAAGTTTCGTAGTTATAGTTTTTTTAAGGGAAGTTCCGTAGTTTTAGTTAGTTTTGGAGAATTAGTTCTATTTAAATCTTAGTTTGTGTAGAGATGCTATTATCATTATTTGGATTGATTACATTTTTCACTAAAATTAGGGTTTTATTCTGGTTTCGTTCGAAGCACCCTTATGCTGCACCAAATATACAATGAGACCACCTTACAACACATGGTTTAGAACTTTACCCTCCTTCATCTTAGTCATCATTAGAAGTCAATAATGATTTGATATTTGCTAGTGGCCAATTATTCCACAACCCTTTTCCTCCTTTCTTTAATTATCATTTAACATTCAATATCTCAATTCTAGTGTACAATTTGGTTTGGTTCTCCTATCAGAGTAACATACTAAAATTGAATTAGACTATTTGAAGGTATGAATCACTAGCCTGGAATAACAATTACCTTCTTCTCAAGAAAGTCCAGAGCTTGCTGCTGTGTATAGACACCAAAACCAGCACATTCCTAAAATTGACAGGGCATAGTACATAGGAAAATAATACTTTGTCAGCAAAGGAGAAATAACTAGAGGAAAGAATAACAATGCAGACAATATAAAGCAAACACAACACAGTAACAATGCAGCACGGGCAGAGAGGACAAAGACACTGAGAGGACAGGACATAAGCGTCGTATGTTTATCATACTCATCAAGATCTTCATTACTTACGCATGTGTATTAAATTACAAACTTCAATCAATACATGTGCAGAACTAAGTATTCTTTACTATTTTCAGGCACTAACACTCCATTTATCTATTATTGTAACAAATTAAACAAAGCATCAAACTCCATGAACTTAACTTATTACTGATGTAGCATTGTCATAGACAAGATATACGCGGGACATGGAACATGGAACATGGAACATTAAGGACAGAGACGAATCCACCATAGCCCATATTAAACAAAGCATCAAACTCCATGAACTTAACTTATTACTGATGTAGCATTGTCATAGACAAGATATACACGGGACATGGAACATGGAACATGGAACATTAAGGACAGAGACGAATCCACCATAGCCCATATTTTTTAAATCATTCAAAAAAAAATTGCTTCTGATAATTATCCTATTGATTTTCTAACCTTTCTTCATTCAGCTGGCTTTTGAAACTTATAAAACTGCTCCACAATCACTTTAAAGTATATAAAACAGCATCCGAGAAAAATATATTACATAAAATAATAAATATACTATGTTGTAATAATGTTTGTGTCATCTTAATGCACCTAAATTTATACAGTTGAGATTATATAGACCCACATCGGAAGACTAAAAAGATTCTTTGTTGATCAAAAGAGAAGATTATGAAAAAGGTTGTGTACAAAGGGAATGACCCACTAAATAAGGTTGACCTTTTATTTGTGGAGCTCACCCCGATTAATATGACCCATTTTACATGGTATTAGAGAAGATCAATTTGAGTACGTCCCGGTCGGAGAGACCACGTGAGGGGAAAAGATAGCCAACATGCAAAAAGCACATCCTATGACTCACGTGAGGGGAGTGAGTTGAAGAAACTCCACGTGTAAAAGACATGTGAAGGAAAGTGTTGAGATTATACCCGTATCAGAAGATTATGCAAAGTAAACTATAAAGATAAGCAACAAAACTGACTAATAAGGATGCCCTTTTAGTCGTGGAACCCGACCCAATATATATATATGGCCATTTACATACAATATAACATGTCTAACACAAAAGTTACACAGAAAAACTATCATAATTAGTAAAAATGACATCACACCCAAGGAATTCATAGAGACACTATCACATTAAAAAGGGCACAAATTTTTTTTGAAAAAGGTAAAATAATTTGTTCCAAACTACAATCATTCATTATGTTATTCCATTCACTTTTGAAAAATGCAATAGCGTAAAGGATGAGTTTTTTCTAGTGAGGACTAACAATAATTTTTTTTGAAAATCTAATCCTCTCTGTATACATATTGTTCTTAGTTTGCACTACAATGAGTAATTTTCACCTAAATAGCTTCCCATGGATATTTCATGACTTGTTCGGTTTTGTGTTTCCTAACATATACCATTGTGTCTCCAACATTTCCGCTTTAAATTTAAAAGTGAAAATAGGATGCACTTAAATTCACGAGTCTGCATACTATGCAAAATATGATGCTTGGGCATCATATCTAATTACTAATACTAGAAACTACCAAATTAATAACTAGCATTTAAAGGGAATAAAACGATATATTTTTGCCCTATGGCCGCAAAATCATCAATTTCAACCAAACCAATCTAACAAAACACAGAAGGGATCTTCATAATTTAATTAACACCAACATATCCTTTCACAAAATATTAGATACAGTATCTTATAGGAGATAAAATATGCCACAAAAGTATTTTGGGAATATATCATTTACCTCCCTCATAGTATACTCTATTTTCACTTGCCTCCCTGTTTGACAAATACGTTCTGACTTTCCCTGAACTATACGACTTTCTCACTGAGGCCTAACGGTGCTAGTTTTTGGTCAAAATGACGAAAATGCACTTATATTAAAAAAATTAAAAACATTTTCTTAACACATTATTTTCTTATAAAATAAATAATAAAAATTGATTCTAATATTATGTGTTTAAAAATATTTTTTAAAGAAAAGAAAATTTAAAAATGAAAAATGGTTTTTAAACATCGTTTTTTATGGTTTATAATTTTTTTTAAAAAATAATATTTTTAATACTGAAATCAGTTTTTTATCATTTATTTTATAGAATAATATATTTGTCAAAAAAAGTTTGAAAAAGTAATTTTTAATTTTTCAAATACAAGGGCATTTTCGTCAGTTTTAAAAAAAAAAATTAACGCCGTTGGGCCTAAGTGAGAAAGTCGTATACTTTAAGGTCCTGTCAGAGCGTATTCGTGAAACGAGAGAGGTAAGTGAAAATTGGGTTTACTACGAGGGAGGTAAGTGACATTTTCCCAAGTATTTTTTATACAATTAACCTTATCCCATCTTTAATCGGGTTGGTAATTATTACCTCAATAGATGGCAAAAGTAGCGCACTATATCGAGGATCTCTTCCGACCATCTGTATGATTTCTTGATCACTTTCCATACCCATAGCCTTCATGACGGCCATAATAGGAACTTTCTAAAAAAACAAAACAATGAATAATTAAAGCATAGTCTAGTAAGATAACATGATGGAGCAGAAAAAAAAAGAAGAATAAAAGTGACTAGACCTTTGCAAAAACATTCAGTAGTAAGTATATCTTCTCCTTTTCAATTTGAATAACGGTTTTGCTCTTTCTCTCCTCTGTGCTGCTTGTAACAGATGCATTTATACTGAAGACAGATAAACAGAACCAGAAAAGTAGTTATTTACATAGAAAACTTGTTATAGAATAAAAAAATATCATGATAAAATAAAGAGCAGTTAGCCAGCCAATATGTTATTTTTACGACTACTCATCACATGAATCTCTTTGGATAATATGAAGTTATAACTGAAAAATGTGCTTTTCCTTTTGATACAACCTAGTTTTCTATTGTAGAATTAATTTACAGTTACATATATCATGTAAGGATACACAACTAAAAGATCAACCTCAATAGTTGAGTGTGACTCAGTGGCTTTAAATATAGCTCATTTTTTATTTGATGTGTAACTTTAAACTCCAACATTTCTCTCACATGTAAGACCACACTTCTATACATGTACCGTAGCAAACAATCTATCTACATATATGTTGAATTTCTAAAATAGAATTCTATTATTGAGAATAACTTGATTATGAATTACAATAGGAGGTTCCTTTATATAAGGAACAATAGGAAATAAACCAAACTAGAAAACATAATACGAATAGGAAACCATAATTAATTAACTAACTATTCTAACACTCCCCCTCACGTGCAAATCGTGTAACACAAGTCTTGCACGTGAAGCAAGAATAATAGGAAAGCTAACATCTTCAATCATGCCGATTATACGGACATGAGAACAAGTGATTTTTAAGAAGAATCACTAAAACTTTTCAAGCAGCTACGTCATATAATGACAGTGCGGCAACTCGTCGCATAGCAACGGTGCAAGGTGATTTTAAGATTAATCACCATACTTTTCAAGCAACTACGTCATATAATGACGGTGCGGCAACTACGTCGCATAACGACGGTGCAAAAGTGATTTTTAAAAAGAATCACTAAACTTCTTAAGCAACTACGTCGGTGTGAAACAATTTCAAGCAACTACGACGGTGCAAACTCAACAAAATCAGCGGAGCAGAAAACTTGACAAAGGAGCATCAAAGGCATATGGCGGCGCGTGGGACTCACGCACGGCTGACAGAGACGGGAGGACAATCAAATAGGAGCATCAAAGGCGTGTGGTGGTGCGTGGGACTCACGCACGGTTGATAGAGACGGGAAGACAATCAAATTGGCTGGACTTGAGCTGCAGAAGCTTCACTTGCCGGCGGTGAGGACAGAGAACTCCTCAAACTGCTTGAACGGAAACTTGTCGGATGCCTAGAGCCTAACCGGAGTGGAGGCGACGAAAAACGGTCGCCGGAGAATGCTTGAACAAAAAACAGATTTGAAAAATTCGAATGAACAGTACGCGTGAACAGTATTTCGAAAATTATTTTTTCCTTCTTGGCTTGTTTCTGCCTTGCCCACTCGCTAAACCATAAATTAGCGAGTGAGCAAAACCACATGGCTCGAATCTAACCTAACCTGCCTCTGA